>JAIUZE010070670.1:0-30479 GCA_022085475.1 Heliosperma pusillum | reverse complement strand
ATATTATAAGTCACTACGTAAAATTATACGATAAACGGATCATGCGAACTATTATAAATTACGAGTTTTAGAAATTATATGAGAAAAACACAGCCGTGTTCCAGGCCGGTCTGGAGGCCGGCGGCCGGTACCCTGGCTCGGAGCACAAGACAAAATCCAAAAATCATAGAAAACAGGGCATGTGTTCCTGGCCGGTCTGGAGACCGGCGGCCGGGCATCCGGCCAGGACCACCCCTATACAAAAATCCAACGTTACTACTTATGTGTTCCCAGCCGGTGGGCAGACCGGCGGCCGGTCACCCGGCTGGGAACCCCTGTTCACCCGAGAACCCTCATCAAGCATTCAATCCTTTTCAATTCTCCTAATTCAATTCTAATAATTATCAACAATCAATATTCATCATCAACAATCATCAAATAACAATAATCATCATCCATAACATGAATCCTAATCTTCCTAATCGTATTCTAAATACGAATTCTAGCATATAAAGCATGTAAAACACTTAAATGATACCGAGTAACCCTTCACCGTTACCTTTATGCGTCTTCACTACTCGTCAAGCTCCTCTTCAATTAGGAAATAGTCTTTGTCGGGATCTTGGAGGTCACCACCTACAAATAGATCATAAAAGATGAATAAAATTCATCTTGAGAAAGACGGAAAGTTTGAAAAGCGAGAAAGACGATACTTTTATTATCAATACGGATAGAGGAAGGTAAGAGGGGAAGAATGAGACGAACTTACGTGAATTTAAGCAAAGAACGAATGAGCTACGATGATTTTAAGATCGGAAAGATTATGGAGGCAAGGGTTTTGATTTTGCTTAAGGAAGAAGTAAGGTTTTGGTGTTTGAGTGAATGAAATAGGTTAAGGGAGTATGAGTATGTATGAGGAAAAAGTCAATAAAAGTCAAACTCGCCTTAAGAAAAGACTCTCATGGAATCTCGCGGAAATTCCAAATACGAACTCGGAAATTCTAAATTCGACTCGGAACAATAAATTCTAAATTAAAACTTAAATTCACTGAAAAGTATTCGTAAAATATTTTCATTATAAAAATAGGGTACATTTCCGGGTGTTACACTTGAGGTGCGGAAAGACCATGATGTTTCTTAGTGAAGCAACTTGCTGGGATTCAATAATGGATGAAGCAAAACAAGAGTGTCGGGTTGTTGTATGCACAAGTGTGCCAAATTCGACCTCCTACACAAGCCATGGTTTTTACTTCTAAAGCTAAATCTTGGGAGGTATAACTTGTACTCTTTCAACCTCACAGTTCTATTTTTATATGTTGGTGAAGTTTCAAGATATTCTAGTTTTAATACTCGTGTCTTCCGTTGGTCTTTTATTGATTGAATCCGTGTTAGTATTTGTGATCGAGTGCTCGTATCTTTAGTAGGGTTCGAGTAAACTTGTACTCGACCAAATGTAGTGGTTACTCGGCTGAGTTGAGTAGTCACTCGAACGAGTAGGTGGGTTACTCGGTCAAATATGATGGTGACTCGACCGAGTTAGGTGGTCGAGTAGGTTGGTGACTCGACCAAATTGCCATGTGTCAGTTGTCCTTATATGTGGAGTGTAAACTACTAAGGTTCACAAGTTTTAAGTGAACTTGACTAGCTTGACTCAAACTGAGAACAATGTCAAGTAACAAATGGATGTTGTTTTAGAGAGGGTGAGTTGTTTAACTGAAAGACTCAAGGGATATGACTTAGAGACAATCCTCTACAGCAAGGCACAAGAGAAAGGACTCAAGACTGGTTTTAGAGACAGTTTCAAGTGTTACAGCAAAGCACAAACACCCTAGACTAACCTCAACAGCAAGTAAGTTAACCACAACAAAGCACAGATATAACTTGACTCACAATACAAGGCACTGATCAAACACCTTGGAGATGTATCAGGCTTGTTTCAAACTACAGCTCTTAGCACAAGTTTGATAAAATTGAGTGATTCCTCAAAGTTTAATTCATTCATTCATAAAGTCTAACTAAAACAAACATACAAGACCTCTTTATATAGAGGGGCTGATAACTTGTGAGCCATTGGATGTACAGACCGTCCAAGGGCCAACTTAGGATTCAAACTACTACTACTGACACTAATTAAGAGCCTCATAATAGGACGAGCTCAACAACTATAAAGAACAGACACAAGACACAAAAAACAGACTGAACAAAAAGCAAATAAAGCAGTTTTGGAGTTTTCCTGAAATGGAAATGTGTTGTTCTTGTTGCCTTGTTGCTTTGCCTGGATGTGTTGCTGCTCCTTGGGACTCCCTACTCTTATTAGAACTTAGATAAGACCTGCCTTGGACGAGGACAAGTTGACTTAAGCAAAAGGAAACCACAATCTGTCTTGTACCTTCTCTGTTTTAATGGTTTGCTGAACTCTAACTTGGGGTGTCTGTTTCATGAGTTTTTAGTAGACTTCAAAAGGATTTGTCCTGGACAAACTTGTAGCTTAGTGGGTTGGCTTGATGGTAGGCCATGGTGGGGGTGGTTGGGATGCCCTGGTGTACCTTCTAGCTGCAGGGTTTGTTAATTGGTCTGCCTGGGCCTGAATGGTTTTGTTTCTGCCTTGTGTGGGTAATGTGGGTTGTATTGGGGCTTGGCATGGGTTGTTGAGCCCTGGACTTCCTTCCTCATTGGTGTGGCTTGGCTTGGCTTGATCTTGGATTGTCATAGTTTGTTGTTTGGACCTTGTAACTCGAGCTTCCATCTGAGGGGTCAAGCTTGTCTTGTTTGTGGTGGTTTGATCATCAAAACCCCTTGGGTGAGCTCCTGTTGCAGCCTCCCCAGGTTGAAAAGGGCTTGACCTCAAGCCTGTGTCTTCCTCCCCCTCAGAGTCTTCATAGAAGGGACTAAGATCTCCCACATTGAATGTTCCATGGACTGCATACTCTCCTGGTAGATCAATTTTGTAGGCATTAGGACCTATCTTCTCTATGACTTGAAAAGGACCATCTGCTCTGGGCTCTAGCTTGTTCTTTCTCTTGGAAGGGAACCTTTCTTTCCTTAGGTTGATCCATACTAGGTCTCCTGGTGCAAAGTCTTTCTTGGTCTTAGGAACCTTGGCATTCTTCTTGTATAGATCATTAGCTTTCTCAATTTGTTTTCTGACTGATTCATGGAGTTTTAGCATTTGTTCCACCCTCTTCTTGGCATCATAGTGGATCTCTGACCTGCACACATTAGACAAACTCAAAGGCATTAAGGGGTTAGTACCATAGACCACTTCAAAGGGGGAGTGGCCTGTGGCTGCTAAGGGAGCTCTATTGAAAGAGAACTCTGCTTGAGCCAACTTCAAGTCCCAATCCTTGAGAGATTTGCTGACTATACACCTCAAGATTCTTCCCAAGGTCTTGTTGGTCACCTCAGTTTGGCCATCAGTTTAAGGATGATGGGAGGTACTAAACAACAACCTAGTGTCAAGTAGCTTCCACAATGTTCTCCAGAAATGGCTCATAAACTTTGTATCTCTGTCAGACACAATGGTCCTTGGGACTCCATGTAACCTCACCACCTCATCAAGGTATAGCTCTGCTACACTCACAGCATCCTCAGTCTTCTTGCAAGCAATGAAATGTGCCATCTTACTGAACCTATCCACAACCACCATGATAGAATCCTTCCCTCTTGCTGTCCTAGGTAATGCCATTATGAAATCCATACTTACATCCTTCCAAGGCCTACATGGGACTGGTAGGGGAGTGTAAGGTCCTGCTTGGAAAGAACTCTTGGCCTTTTGACAAACTCCACACCTTCTGAGCACTATTTGAACTTCCCCCATCATCTTAGGCCAGTGGAATTGATCTTGTAGTATGTCCACAGTTTTCTGAACTCCAAAGTGTCCTCCAAAGCCACTTCCATGTACCTCCTTGATCAATAGACTTCTATAAGATCCTCTGGGAACACACATCTTGTTTCCTTTGAACAAGAATCCATTTTGCAGAGTATAGGGTGAATCAATGGTCCTTGTTCCCTCTTTCTGTGCTAACCAATCTTCTGCAAAGTCTGGATCTTCCTGATACATATCCTTCATGAACTCCAAGCCAAGAACCCTTTGCTCCATGGTTGATAGCAGAGTGTACCTCCTAGACAAAGCATCAGCCACCACATTCTGTTTGCCCTCTTTGTATTTGCTAGAAAAGGTGAATGATTGGAGGAACTCCACCCACTTAGCATGCCTGTG
Organism: Heliosperma pusillum; assembly: GCA_022085475.1. Classification (NCBI taxonomy): domain Eukaryota; kingdom Viridiplantae; phylum Streptophyta; class Magnoliopsida; order Caryophyllales; family Caryophyllaceae; genus Heliosperma; species Heliosperma pusillum. Next base: position 26,281 of record JAIUZE010070670.1, on the reverse strand, counting down.
ACTGAGCTTATGTTGACCTCCTATGTACTTCAATGCCTCATGATCAGAGTGTAGGACAAAAGGCTTGGGCTTTAGGTAATGACTCCAATGCCTTAGAGCTCTGACAAGAGCATAGAACTCTTTATCATATGTAGAATAGTTCAGCTTGGCACCACTTAGCTTTTCACTAAAGTAGGCTACAAGTTTCTTCCCTTGGATGAGGACAGCTCCAATTCCCACTCCACTTGCATCACACTCAACCTCAAATAGGCAATCAAAGTTTGGCAACCTGAGGATAGGTGCACTGCACAAAAGCTTCTTCATGTGTTTGAAAGCCTGCAAGGCATTCTCAGTCCAAGTGAACTCTCCTCTCTTCATACATTCAGTGAGGGGTGCTGCAATAGTGCTAAATTTTTTAATGAACCTCCTATAGAAAGAGGCTAGGCCATGAAACCCTCTTACTTCTATAATGTTCTTAGGGATAGGCCAAGACTGTACTGCAATGATCTTGTCTTGATCAACTGAAATGCCCCTACCAGATACCACATATCCTAGAAACTTGACTTCCTCAGTCATGAAGGTGCATTTCTCAAGCTTCCCAAAGAGCTTGCTCTCCTTAAGTATTTCAAACACAGCCTCAAGATGCCTCAAATGATCATCCTGGCTCTTGCTGTAGATGAGGATATCATCAAAGTATACCACCACAAATCTCCCTAGGCAAGGCCTAAGCACTTCTGTCATCAATCTCATGAAGGTACTTGGGGCATTTGACAGGCCAAAGGGCATGACAAGCCACTCATAAAGGCCATGCTTTGTTTTGAAGGCCGTCTTCCACTCATCTCCTTCTCTGATCCTCAATTGATGGTAACCTTGCCTCAAGTCAATCTTAGAAAAGAACCTTGAGCCACTCAGCTCATCCAACATGTCATCAAGCCTAGGTATAGGGAACCTATACTTGACTGGGATGTTGTTGATAGCCCTGCTATCTATGCACATCCTCCAAGTCCCATCCTTCTTAGGAACCAACAATGCAGGCACAGCACAAGGGCTTAATGACTCCCTTACAATCCCTTTACTCATCAACTCTCCAACTTGTTTCTGCAGCTCTTGTGTAGCCTTGGGATCACACCTATATGCTGGTCTATTAGGTAGTACAGACCCTGGCACAAGGTCTATTTGGTGCTCAATCCCTCTCAAAGGGGGTAAGCCATCAGGAAGTTCCTCTGGAAACACTTCCTTGAACTGATCAATGAGGGGCTTAACACCTGCAGGGATCACCTTAGACTCCTCTTCCTGAACTTCTTTTGATAGCAGCATTACTATAGGTTGCTCCTCACTACACTCCTTGACCATTGCTGACTCAGATAGAAATACAACTCCACTAAAATCCTCAGCCATACTTGGACTTCCATAGCTCTTCTGGTGTGGTGGCAAGGGGGCTAATGTCACCTGCCTGCTCCCATGCTTGAAAGAATAGGTATTGCTTCTTCCTTGGTGTATGGAGCTTTTATCAAACTCCCATGGCCTTCCTAATAGCAAGTGACAGGCATCCATTGGAACCACATCACACAATACTTCATCCTTGTACACACTGCCAATGGAAAAAGGGACAATGCATTGCTTATCCACCTTAACCTCTGCTCCCTTACTCAGCCATCTCAACTTATAGGGGTGAGGGTGATCTTGAGTGCTCAACTTCAGCTTATCAACCATAGTAACAGAAGCCACATTGGTACAACTACCTCCATCTATAATAAGGTTACAAACCCTCCCTTGTATTGTACATCTGCTCCTGAAAATGAGGGACCTTTGATCCTCCTCCAAAGGTATCTGTTGTGAATGCATTACTCTCCATAGGACTAAGCTGTGGCCGGTGTCAGGGAGTGCCACTATTGCCTCCTGACTAGACTCTTCTTCCTCACTCACCACTTCTTCAACCTCAGGCTCATCCCTCTCATACTCAACTAGACCCTCTTTCTCCCAAGCCTCAACGTCCATTATGGTTAAGGTCTTCTTAGAAGGGCAATCCTTCCTGAAATGTCCATAGCCTTGACATTGGAAGCACCTAATTCTGTTCTCAGTCAAGGAAGTGCTTGGCTTTTGACCCATGATGCCCTTTCCCTTGTCTAAGGTAGGTGGGGGTGCTGTCTTAGGGGTATCCATGGTTCTCAACCCACTATAAGGTCTGGTTTGAAAAGGCCTAACAGGTTTTGGTGTAACATGCTTAGTCTTCCCTATCTTTTCAATTCTCAGAGATAAGTTGACAACATCATCAAATGACCACAGAGGTTGCATCCTAACCTTGTTAGCAATGTTCTTATCTAGACCCTCTAAGTACCTAGCAATCCTTTGCTCAGGTTTCTCATTTATATCACACTGTAAGGTGAGTTGTTCAAACTCTCTTAGATAAGATTCAACAGGTTTGTCTCCTTGTTTCAACTTAGACAACTTGATAAACAGATCCTGGGTGTAATCCTTAGCAACAAATTTGTCTAATAGTTTCTTTTTCAGTTTAGTCCAAGACTTGATGGGTTTTTTACCTTCCCTAGCCCTTAACCCTTTCATAGTTTCATACCAAAGGGAAGCATACCCTTTCAGTTTAAGGATGGCTACTTTAAAAGACTTAGAATCATTGTATCCTTTGTACTCAAAGATCCTTTCTACTTCTCTTAGCCATTCTAACAAGTCATCAGGATTAAGACTACCAGAAACCTCAGGGATATCTACCTTAAGATGCTTGTCTGTGTTCCTGTGGATGGAAGCTCTGCTTCTTGTTGAGTCATCTGAGTCTGGATACTCTTCATCATCAGGTGGCCTTCCTCTGCCTCCTCCTTGGCCTCTGCCACGACCTCTACCTCTTCCTCCAGCAAGCAAATGGTTGCCTATAACCTGGTCCAAGGTTCTGGTTAGGGTGGTTACAATCCCAGCCAGATCCTCCATCCTTGCTTCTACGCCTGCTAGTCTCTCTTCACTCATTGGGCTATTTTTGTGTTTTTAAATGTAGTTAGGGAAAATGAACTCACTAAGACTCTCAACCAAAGCTCTGATAACCAATTTGGAGTGTAAACTACAAAGGTTCACAAGTTTTAAGTGATCTTGACTAGCTTGACTCAAACTGAGAACAAAGTCAATTAAAAAATGGATGTTATTTTAGAGAGGGTGGGCTGTTTAACTGAAAGACTCAAGGGATATGACTTAGAGACAATCCTCTACAGCAAGGCACAAGAGAAAGGACTCAAGACTGGTTTTAGAGACAGTTTCAGGTGTTATAGCAAGGCACAAACACCCTAGACTAACCTCAACAGCAAGCAAGTTAACCACAGCAAAGCACAGATATAACTTGACTCACAATACAAGGCACTGATCAAACACCTTGGAGATGTACCAGGCTTGTTTCAAACTACAGCTCTAAGCACAAGTTTGATAAAATTGAGTGATTCCTCAAAGTTAATTCATTCATTCATAAAGTCTGCCTGAAACAAACATACAAGACCTCTTTATATAGAGGGGCTGATAACTTGTGAGCCATTGGATGTACAGACCATCCAAGGGCCAACTTAGGATTCAAACTACTACTACTGACACTAATTAAGAGCCTCATAATAGGACGAGCTCAACAACTATAAAGAACAAACACAAGACACAAAAAACAGACTGAACAAAAGCAAATAAAGCAGTTTTGGAGTTTTCCTGAAATGGAAATCTGTTGTTCTTGTTGCCTTGTTGCTTTGCCTGGATGTGTTGCTGCCCCTTGGGACTCCCTACTCTTATTAAAACTTAGATAAGACCTGCCTTGGACGAGGACAAGTTGACTTAAGCAAAAGGAAACCACAATCTGTCTTGTACCTTCTCTGTTTTAATGGTTTGCTGGACTCTAACTTGGGGTGTCTGTTTCATGAGTTTTTACTAGACTTCAAAAGGATTTGTCCTGGACAAACTTGTAGCTTAGTGGGTTGGCTTGATGGTAGGCCATGGTGGGAGTGGTTGGGATGCCCTGGTGTACCTTCTAGCTGCAGGGTTTGTTAGTTGGTCTGCCTGGGCCTGAATGGTTTTGTTTCTGCTTTGTGTGGGTAATGTGGGTTGTGTTGGGGCTTGGCATGGGTTGTTGAGCCTTGGACTTCCTTCCTCATTGGTGTGGCTTGGCTTGGCTTGATCTTGGCTTGTCATAGTTTGTTGTTTGGACCTTGTAACTCGAGCTTCCATCTGAGGGGTCAAGCTTGTCTTGTTTGTGGTGGTTTGATCATCAAAACCCCTTGGGTGAGCTCCTGCTGCAATAACACTATAAAAGTTGATGATTGTATAATTTCATTGAACACTTATCTTGCTCGACCTTGGTTATAAGTATATGACATGAGTGCCTATCCAGTGTTGGATTCGCCTATATTATGGACAAAAAATAATGTTTTTGGTCTAAATTAATTAGTTGTTTATGTAGTTCATAGTTTTGAACATTTGACATATGAAGTATGGCAAGGAAATAAATGAGTTACCTATGAAATAGATTTTATTTATTATCTTGACGGTGATCCTACGTATTTAAGTTGAAATAGACTCTATTAGAATGGTGTATTTGAGGTTTGGATTTTAAGATCATAATTAATAACCGAGGTCGGATTGTATGGTCATAACTCATAACTCTTTCTTCCCTTTATTGTTCTCAATGGAGCCAAAACTAAACACTATTTTTCTCACAAAGCGTTAATTTAAAATTTTCTACATATATCACTTGCAAAATAATTATTAATAAGTTTAACCAGGAATATAGCATACTAAATTTACAACTGACTATTTATTTTAAGATTACATTTTGTTTTGAAAAATAAAATGGGCGATAATTTTTTATATCAAATTTATTAACAAAAAAACAAACTATCAAGAAATTTAGATTCTTAAAAAAGATTATTTGGCTATGAGTCGGGTCGAGTTTAATCGGGTTAAAACGGGTTACATGTCGGTTCAGTTCGGTTTGGGTCAGGTCGGGTTTGTGGGTGAATCGGGTTTCGGGTCGGGTCGGGTCGGGTCACAAGTCGGTTCGGGTCATATTATTTCAAGTTCTATCGGTTTATCGGTTAACCTTCGGGTCGGTTCAGGTCGGTTTCAGTTCAGCAAATTTACGGGTTCTATCAGGTCGGTTTTCGGATAAGTCAGGTCGGTTCTTCGGGTCGGGTCACCTTTTGCCAGCTCTAGAGTTGGTTAAGGATGTCGTATGTGACCAAAGAAATTCAGGTTTTAATCTTAGCAATGTCGCATTTATTTTATTTTTTTTCCTGATGTAATTGTCATATGCCATTTTCACCAATGAGTCATAGATGTTTAGTGATTAAATGGCGCTCAAAACTTTTTATATAAAAATGTTCATCAATACTTATAAAGTACACTTACTCAAAATTTAAAATATTTAAAAAATATCAGATTGCAAGATATTATTTTGTAAAGAAGACTAATATTTTGAGAGATTATATTCAACTGTCTACAATGTTATTTAAGAAATAAAAAACATCCATAAAACAAAAACCGCCTTATAAGATTATTAATTGAAAATTATTTTTATGCCCCCTTAAAAATCTTGGGTCCGCCTTTGCCAATAACTAGTAATATTAACATTTACGTTGATAAATATCAAAAATAAGAATAAGGTGTGTAACTGATGTAAGTAGATTATGAAAGATAAGTTAATTTTTAAATGAAAGACGGAGAAGAAAGTAATACTCGGTAGTGTTTAATGTTTACCCTATCAAAACACGCACAAATTCTCGTTGAAGACGGGTACTATCCGTCACAAGCTGAAGACGGATAGTGCCCCTCTCATAATATGAAAGTGAGGAGGGCAAGTGAAAGATAAATGGATCCCGCACTTGCCCTCTCACTTATATATTGTGAGAGGGGCATATCCGTATTCAGCGTGTGACGGATAATGACCGTTTTGAGTAAGACGTGCTGAAAAACAGGCTAGGGTCTCATCAGTGTCATGCCTATATATACCTTTCCATAGTTTGATGGTAGAACACACACTAAATAAACGACTTCTAGCAACCCAATTAATATTCCCACATTCCTATTCCTATTCCTTTTCCTGTGAGTGACCAACCAACCATCCAAAACATACCCACAAGCAGCTTAAGCAAACTCTCCCTTACTACAAAGCATTTCCAAATTACTCCGTATAAAACTTAGTAATAATAATGGCATGCTTCTGTTTTCTAGTTGATCAACGAAGGCAAGTAGGGAGAAGTAAGCCGGCTGCCGGGACATGCTCTCGCTGTGGCGGTGGCGCTAGTGTGGCTGACATGAAGACCGCTACTCGCTTCTGCCACATTCCTTTCTATTGGAAGTCTTGGCGAGCTATTATGTGTACCTTTTGTGGAGCTATTCTAAAATCGTATCATTAGAATTTCAATGTGTTTTTAGTCGCCTTCTCTGTTTTAGTATGTCTTTGCCACTTTTGTATCTTCAAATATTCACCACATTACTCAATACAATTCAACAATTAATCATAAACCCTCACTTTTTATTTACTACATGATGTTATCCTATTACTATATGGGTATTAGAAGTGAAATTTTATTGTTTTATGGAATCTACTTTCAGTTCATGATGACATGATCTATAATGATTTTTCACCAACAAAAGAGTTACTCGTATGTTCGTCATTCCGGACGGTATTCCTTGGATTAGTTCGGTTTGTCGAGTTTGGATACGCAATTTAATTTATTTTTATGTGAAGGTCATTTTAAGCGGAGTATTTCCCAACGAATATATATTGAATTATCAAAGTTCCGAACGAGCATAAATCAAATTGGCTCAATGTAAAATATTTGCTACTCGTACATTAATAAACGTTTTTTGACGTCGAACAAACGTTGGAAGCATTAATAAAGGTTTGATATTTCTCGCGGGATTAGTTCTAACTTCTAACTTCTAAGAGGTCTAGTCTTGTCAATCTAGGCTTCTTTAATATACGAGTATATTTGAAAAATATGTACTCGATATACACAACATTCAATAAATTGTTGATGTTTTTAGCTTAAAGACTAATAAATGAATTATAGTGCCTAGAATTAAAACTGACCGAATCGTGAATATAAATCTAGTAAAAGTCGAACAGTCGGAAATCCAAAATTTTGATTTGCCATAACTTATAGACCTTATTCGAAACACATTGAATATTATATACCATACAGTCCAATATGATTGGATCTAAAGCCAGTTGATTTATGTTGTTCTTAAGTATCTTGAAACATATCGGAAATCAACATTTTTATACCTACTCAAGTTATTTATGTTTTAACTAGATAGCCTCATAAACTAGATAAGTAACATCTAACACAAAACATAAGTGATTCAACCTTGTCAAATAGTGGAGAGTTATTGTCCACCCCCTTGTATCATATATCCACAACATAGATGGAAAAACACATAATATTACTCCACAAATGCTGGAAATCAATGACCCTGATTTATTACCCCACAATTTGGGCCACCAATACACTATGCTAATGATTCCTTTCCAATTCATTTGATTAAAAGTATTTAACACTAGAACTAATAGCAGTCGAGGCAGAGGTGCAACACCTACCTTTGTTTTTAAGTTCAAATATATACGGACATATTCGTCTTAAATTTAAAAAATGACAAATAAAATACATATAATGAATATAAAATGATAAGAAATTAGTACAAAAAAATGTATCATAACGATAAAAATGAGATGTTATTTAACATGCTTTTCTTTAACAAATATATCCTTTTAATATTTGAGTTTGGTGAAGAAGCTATGCTCAAAATTCGAAATCGCAGTACCCCGTTTGATTTGTTGTAGCCAGGATTGAAGTGTGTGTAGTTATGGTGAAATATAACAAAATTAACCTAAAAAAGTCAACCCATTATTCAGGAGGTTTCTCATTGGTTATTGAGTTAATGGTAATGCACTTGTGGTTTTTTGAGCTGCAATAAATGATCAAGGCACTCTCACATGAAGGTCTAACTTCTTACACAAATTCTCATTTGTAACGGACACTATCCGTCGCAAGCTTAAGACGGATACCATATTCTCTCACAAAATACCCATCAAGGGTGAGTGGAGAAGCATATGGGGGGTGCCCACCTTGTCCCCTCTACCCATTTCCTCTCACAAAATACCCGTCGCAAGATCCGATCCGTCGCAAGATCCGATCCGTCGCAAGCAAGACCTACTGAACTTACTTCTTAAGGACCTACGCACATTGGTTGGTTATACACTTATTGTAGACCAAGTTTGACTTTGCTAATTTCCTATACCATCTTATCTTCCCCCCACCTCTGCCGCCACATTTATTGCTCACAAATCCATTAACTCAATTTAATTTAAACCCTGTATTTAGACAAAGAAGATCCGAAATCTACTCTTATTAGTCTATCCCATGCATTGCATTCACGACTGTACTGATTGGAGTTTCAAATGAGAACGTCTTAATCTTTAATTCTTCTCCCCACCGTCTAATCTCCAATTTTTTTGTTTGAGATAAGAAAACCAGATTAATTATCAAGATCTGGCAAAGCAACTCAACTTAAAAAGGTTGATTCGAGACATGAAATTGACCCCAAGTACAAAATCTGAATGTCATTCGATATCCGATTTGATCCGACACGATCCGAACATTACCCGAGCTTTCTTGACGCGTAACTAACCTGACTTGAAAATGACAAGATCTGAACTACCTAACCCAAAAATGACTCAATGAAACATAACACTAATTGAACATACCCGACCAACAAATGCGAAACAGTCTCGAAACCCGAAATAACCCGACCAGGCCCGAATAAACCCGAAATCAATGAGAGACCCGCACTAGCTTGACCCAAACCCGGCTCGATTGACCCGTTTTTCAGGTCTCGGTAGGACCAACTTATTTCATCCTTTCAGATAGCGATATAAGTTAAAGCAATGACTTTCAGACCATCTCAAAAGAATTGGACAAGAATGTCCAACATAGGTAATAAAGTCAGTGACTTTGGAGGCCTCGCCGAAGCAATGTTGAACTTTCAATTTATCTAAGAATTGAAAGTCTAATTTCTCATCCTTAATACTCCCTCCGAACTAGACGAAAGGGAACATAAGAAAAAATGGAGTATTTAAGAAAAAGTGGAAAAAAGAGGGTAAAAGGGGAAAAGTAGGGTGGGTTTATTACTTGTGGGTTGATAGATGAGACATGTAATGAAATTTCGGAAAATTCACATGTTACCCCCGAGGTTTGCCATTTTGCACGAAATACCCAAAATTTTGATTTAGAAAACTTTAAGAGGTCATAACTCGTGTTTACGAGATCATAAAGTGACGATTTTTTTTTCAAATCGATCATCTTTCCGAGAACTACGATTTTAAAAAAAAAATTATTCTATTTGGATCCCGTAGCTAGGAGTTATTGCATGTCAAAGTTTTTTTGACCGAACAAACTTTGAGCGAGCATATCTCTTGGTTACGAATTCCGAACTCGACAATTTTTTTTTTTTCAAATCGTAGTACTTTGAAAGACGATCGATTTGAAAAAAAAAATTGTCACTTTCTGATCTCGTAAACACGAGTTATGACCTCTTAAAGTTTTCTAGATCAAAATTTTGGGTATTTCGTGCAAAATGGCAAACCTCGAGAGTACCATGTGAATTTTCCGATGAAATTTTGTGTAAACATCAAATGGGTATAAAGATTAATTGGTAATGTTGTGGGTCAAATAAGGTATGTTACCTTTGGTGTGGTTAGTTTGTTTACAGTAAGTGTTATCTTTGGTTTGCATAAGATGAAGTAGTACTTAAGATAATTCTCACATAATTTGTCAAGTACTACGAAACTGAGTTGATAACACAAAGATTTTCACAATTTATTTTGTTGAAAAATATAAGTTACTGCAAGGGCAATAAACAGGTAAACAAATTAGATGAAAACTTCATTGTGTCGTGATATGATAACCACTGATTTAGATGAATAATCGCTCTCAATATAGTACTGTCAAACAGAGAACGACGCTCCCCAAGATATACACAACGTTCCTCGAAATGTATTGCAATTTTATTTTGATTGCATGTGATAAAGTTTTGATGATGGTTTCGTCGTCAAAACAAACATAAAAAATAACCCAAAATAAGTAGTATAAAGGGGTCGAATCCACGAGGATGGAGGGGGTCAACTACTAGTTCGATCGCGTCCCATTCTAGCCTAATAAAAGATTGGTTGGAAAGTTAACTAAAAACTAATAAAAATAAGTAATCGCTAAGCAATAATGATGAAAACAATTAAGGGAAAGACTAAGGTGAAGGGTTCACCTTAGGGGGATTAATGGGCTAGTCGGGTAATTAGCAAATGGGTAAGTAATTCGAGTAAAATCAATTGCTAATGTCTCAACAATCAATAATCATCAACAAAGCCATCGCATTTGTCTCAAATCACCCATATAAACACTAGTCTAATCATTTCTACCACCGTCGCTTAAGAAATAATTAAACCATGCTTGATAAAATGGGCAACTTTCGTTTACACATTTCATCAAACACTTAGCGTTCATATGAGCAATACCCAAATTATTTACCACAAACTTACTAATTAACCAACCTAATACCCCACATAATCCTCCCTTAGGCTCCCCCTAAACCCTAGAGGAGTACTACTCACACATACTAAGGGGAATCAAACAACTAAAGGCAAGAAGTAGTTCAATGAACATCATGTTATGAGATGAACAATTAAAACAATCAAATGATAAACAATAAACTAGAAATGGAAATAAATTGCATAAACAACAAAAAAGATGAGAAATTTAATACCAACAAGCTTGTATCAATGAAGAGGGAGAATGTCTTCACCCTTAAAATCCTCAATACAAACCCAAAACTGAATTGATTTCACTAGGAAAGACTAGATCTAACAACTTGAAATGAGAAACTAAGCTTAATTAGGGAAAGATTAGGAGAGTAATTAGTACTTAATAGAGGCTACACATATCTAGGGTTTTGTGCTAAGAGGAATGTAAAAACTGCTTACAAAATAATAGGGGGAGGGTATATATAGGTATCTCGAAATTAAGGAAGAAATTAGAAGAAGAGGGCGAATTTTCAGTCTTGTGTTCCTGGCCGGTCGACCGGCCGCCGGCCCTCTGACCGGCCCGGAGCACATCAGTAACTCCAATTTCTCCGTCTTCAAAATCTTCTAAGTATGGAAATGTTGGTCCTGGCCGGTCCACCGGCCGCCGGTCTCCGACCGGCCTGGAGCACGAAATACTTCTTATGAGCCTACTGTTGTTGCACAGGCCGGGTAGTCGACCGGCCGCCGGTTGACCGACCGGCACTACCTGGGCCTTTTCTCCCTTTTCTCTTCTTCTTTCATTTGTGGAGTTGTGGTCTAGGCCGGTGGGCCGGCCGCCGGTCAGAGGACCGGCCAGCACCACCTGAATACTCATTTCTTCATTCTTCTTCTCATCTTCAAATCCCGACTCATGCAAGACCTTTATGCTCCGATTTCTTCATTTACGCCTTAATTCCTACAAATTAAGATCGGCATTCATAGTACGGGAAATCGGGGAGCAAAATGCAATTAAGGGCACGCAAATCCGTGTAAACGGACCAAAATGGGGACGAAAATGAGAGGAAAAATGTGACAAATTAAATGCTTATCAAGTTTGCATATATTTAAGAGAACAGTTTTGTATATAGTTTCCTAATCCAACTATCCAAGTTATCTTTTCAGTTAAGTTATTCCACTATATAACTATGTAAACTAGGTTGTATCAAAACACAATTTCAAAAACAATAAACATGTTTTTCTCAAATTTGTCATGGTATGAACTCAAATGGTTTAAAATTTTGATTTTTTTCTCTACGTCGTCTTCAATAACGACGCTCTTCTTTCCTCCGTCCATATCTTCTTGTCTCCACGATATGTAACTTAGCCCCTATACTCAGCATAATGTTCAACGGCAACGAAAAAAAAAACGGTAAGAAGCTTCAAGTTGATGCTTCTACTATTTTTATATATATCCCTCCAAAGGACTGCATAATTCGTTAGCCAAATACTTGTTAACTGGAGATTACTATGATATTCGGAACAAAGCTATTATAAATGCTTTAGATGGTCGAAACAAATTCGAATTTGTTGATACTGATTTTGTTAAAACCCGGTGGATAAAAAATTGACTGTTAAAACCCGGTGGATAAAAAATTGACTTAGTTCGCGACATGTAAATAAAATAATTCTATTATTTGCTCTTGGATTTTTAGTTCGGTAAACGTGTCAATTCAACCGCGTATTGCATCTAGAGGTGGCAATCAGGTCACTCGGGTCGGTCTAATCGGGTCGGGTCTTATCGAGTCGTGACTACATTCAGGGTCGTGTTCGGGTCACTTATGGGTTGGGTTAGTCAGATCAATTCATAGCTCGAGGTCGAGTCAGGTCGGGTCGTGTTTAGATTGTTGTTGGGTTGGGCATATATATAGACTTGTCGGGCCGGGCCGAGTCGGGTCTGAGTCGGATCTGGGTCGAGTGATCATCGGGTCGGGTTATTAAAGGATTTATTATTGAGTCGGGTTACTATCGGATCGGGTCACTATTAGATCAGGTTAAGTCAAGTCGGGTCGGGTCAAGGTCATTTAAGGTTTGAGATAGGTTTTGTCTGGTTTGGCTCCTCAATTTATTATGGGTGGTAATTTTCGAAGTACATTTTTTACTCATTACAATACATCTTACAATAATATAAAAAGGCTTGTTATTGAGCCTCCATTGAAGTGACACGTGTCACATCTCAACTTCTTACCACATATCACTCTTATAATTAACAAAAAATAATAAGAAAGCTACATAATTGTTATACTTTCATTAGCCTTTTTGTATACCTTACAAAAAAACTAAATTTCAAATTAAATATCTTAATTAATGCCCATTATTACATCTTCTTTACCAATTCTTTGTAATCTATACATACATATATATATATATATATATATATATATATATATATACAATAACATATAAAAGTCTACATTGAGTAGCTAATAAGATAATTAAAAATACAAAGGCAAAGTAGTAGTCAATATACTAATAAAGTTGTAAACCTTCATCTCCTAAAACATTACTCAACTTCATAATCACAAATTCTCCCTCTTTAAATAAAATTTAACAAAAATATTAAAAACAGAATATAAAAAGGCAAATAATCAATATACTAATTAAATTGTAAGCCTCCATCTCCCAAACATTATTATACTTCATAATCATAAATTATCCATCTTTCATACCAAACTTTTCATATCCTACCGTAATAAAACCAATTCACCAAATTTACCTATAAAATAAGATCAATTGCTAAGAAATCTAACACATTCCTACCAAAAAAATGACGTAGAACTATGTTTTCTTACCTATTTATTTTCATTTGATTGATTTTTAAATCTTTTCCCGTTTTTCATTTTATAGCGGGTTATAGTCCAATGATATAAGGAAAATGAACATATAAGAGGGAAAGTAGAAAAAAGAAGAATCTAACAAACATTTGTATCGTATTGTTTGTTCTTTACATTGGTGAATGTTGATGAAGTGATCAAATTATTATTAACCTTAACTTTTTAGTCTCATATATTTTTGATATTGATACAATGTTTTGAGACGTTTTTAATGTATTCATTAGTTGTTAATGTGTAGTGAATTTGTTAGGATTGAAATTAACAACATAACAAATGCAAGTTTAATGAAAGTAAAGTTCTTCACATATTTTTCATGAGTCGGTTACAAAAATGTAAAATTATATTTTGCTTGTATTTTGACTACCAAATAGTGAAATATCTTATAATTGTGATTTTTGTAAAGTGAGAATGTTGCATGAATATCAATGTTTTTATCTATTAATTACCATCTCATTCAAATTGTTCTTATTTTACAATGGTGAAGAGAAAATGAGTGAAAAATATTTTTGATTCTTATCTTCAAACAATCAAAATATAAGTATATAACTATGGTTAATACTATTTACTATACTTTATTAATCATTTAAACTTGTAGACTAAGACAAATATCATTTAGACATCGAACAAAAACGATATTATTCGGCTAAAAAAGTCAAATGAAAATAATAGAGGATCTATTAATAAAAAGAAGTAGTAAATTTTTTTAGCATCTATTAATAAAAAAACTAGAAATGTCCCGTGATTTGCAAGGCAAATTAAACTAGTTTTTTTTTTCAAAAACTGCCCCTCTCGTTTCTCTCTTTCTCACTCTCTCTCTATTTTTTTTCTATCTCTGAATGTATTACGTACTAATCATATGTAATGTACGTATTATGTAATTCATTGTATAGTACAATAACAATTAACAATCTCATTGTGTAATATAAAAAAAAAATAAAAAAAAAATACAAATGTAACTATAACATTCCCTCCCTCTAAAACCAACTCCCTACAACCACCCCCTCCCACCAACTTGCACCTCGCCAACTAACTTTCTCCTCCACCGCCGACAACCTCCAACCGGTGACCATCTACTCAATTCACTCTCAACCACATTAACTATCCCCAAACCTTCCCTGGCCATTGCCACCAGTACGACCAACCGCCAGACCCACCTCGTCCTTGCACGCGCCCACCTGATAACACGCCCTCCATCCGCACCACCCTGGCCACCATGGTAAAACCAAAACCCTAAAAGCACGATCATAATAAAAAAATTGGAACACAACGACACTCGTTTCATGTATAATTTATAGTTAGCGAATCAAAGACGTGTTTTAAATTCGTATTATGATTCATAATTGAATAAATACAATCAATCTAGGAGGGTGTATAGTTAGAATTTAAGATATTTTGATCATGTTTAGCCTAGTTCTCTAGAAACAAATTCTACTTTTGAAAATGAGTTTCTTTGTAAGCTATTTCTTGGAAAAATAGTATGTGTTTGCTTACTTTTTTACACAATTATTTCTAAAAATAAAGTTTTTCTACTTAAGAAAATGCAAAATGAAGGGTTTTCTACATGATACCCTCGTATTTTTTTGAATTCTATATGGTACCTCTCATTTTTTTGAAGAGTCAAGGGTGAGATCACCTAAGAGGGGGAGGGGGTGAATTAGGTGTCTATTTTAAAATTTTAAGTTTAATTAAAGCTTCTTTAATTAATCTATGATCACTAAGACATTACTTGGAAGAATTGACAAGTTGGCACTTAGAACTAGAAAGTTAGAAGTAACCGACAACAATCCAGCAGTTAAATGTCACAGTGGAATCAAAAGTGAATTCAGAGTGCAACGGAAATATTAAAAACGAAATAGACAAAACTCAAAGATGTTTTTTAAATTGGTTCGGTCACTACTCCGCGACCTACATCCAACGTTATCTTATTAAACATCTTTGAAGTAAACTCATACAAACAAAGACTCCGAATAATAAAACAACTCCCCAACCTACTCCGGTTGCTATTTGCTCAATGTTACTCCGCACTAAGACTTATGCTCAAAGCTACTCCGCTAAGAGACTTCCCCAACTCTTTCGAGTTTCTATTGCTCAAGGCTACTCCGCCAAAAGACTTCCCCAACTCTTTCGAGTTGCTAGTTGCTCAAGATAACTCTATCTTAAGACTTGTTCTACTCATTTGTTATAAGACTTGTGTTTCTCAAAGTGTTCACAAAATGAACGGTGGAGAAAACGATTAAGTACTAACACGAGATCATCGAACGCAATACATGCTTTGTTGCAACGAACTAGCTCTTTGTAAAAGACTTAAGAAAAATATTTTGCAAAACAATTAAGTATGAAATGTGAAATGATTTTTGCAAAGATAATTTACTCCATAAAACTCAAAGTCTTTTAAGCTTGAAAATAATTTGTTGTTGCACACTTGTTCAAATGAAATAAGTGTGGTATTTATAATGTAAGGTAGAGTGTACCTTACAATAAAAATAACACACTACTATGAAGTACAAGTGTTTAAAATAATATAAATGAATTGAAGCTTGAACAACAAGAAGGTCAATTAAGGCACAAGAAACCATGACCCCTTATGCAAGCAAAATGAATTACTTGCACAAGAAGGTCAATTAAGGCACAATAGTTGTAGAAAGAGAAGGTCAATGCCTTATTAGTAAAACTAAGTCCCACATATCCTGGAATGCTCTCGCAGAACGCAAACTAACCACATAGCATCGAATGCCTTTTGGTGAGAGAGAAACCCTCCACAATACCACCTGTATTCTTGGATACGCGTATGCAGCGAACGAAAATGGGCATCCAGTGGGACACATATAGACACATTCAAGTAGCCCGCAGGTGGACATACTAGTCACCTTAATTTTGCAGCATACATTTAGACTAATAAGGGTAGTTTTTTTCAACAAGAAAGAGCATAAATGGTAGTGACCAAATATAGAAAAAGTAAACAACCCATTTTTGGCAAGTGTCTTTTTGAGCAAGCTACCTCTTCTCCAAGACACACAAAGCTTTATTTCATTTTATAAAGATCAAACCAGAATTTTAGCAATGTAAAATGTTGATCAAAAGTTTGGAAAGCTATCTTCAAGAGTTAAACATTTTCGAAATATTTAAGAGCCATAAACCACAGTGACATGTCAATGTCAGTTTTGGAGTACTTAGCATGAATCGAGTTTAATGATCTCTTATACAACACTATGACTCTAACAATGATGATCTTCATCTCTTGATTTCTTGTGCAATCTTGAACGATTAGTTGAGCTTGCATAGCTATAAGATTAAAACTTAAGAGACACACATTATATTAACAATACGATTAATTTGTCTTAAGGCATCATCAACTAATCTAATCTAGAAATGGTCTCAACAAATGAAAACCTCTCAAAATAACCAAAATGCACTAATCCGCCTCTTTTAAACGTGTATATTATACACTTTTTGTTGATCTTTTAACAATAGTTTGACATGCCGTTAACATAAATATCGTTTAGTCAATCATAAACAATTTTATTTGTACAATTTTACTGTTTTAAAACTCGATTTTTCATAGTTTGAGTATTTTATGTACTATTGACTAAGTTTAGGGGTACCACTGAGAATTTAAAAAGACGAAGGGTACCACGTATAATTCGAAAAAACACCGGGGTACCATGTAGAAAAACTCATGAAAATATTATGATTAAATATATCAAGATGGGTCTCTATTTAAAGGGAATGAAAAAATAAAAATAAAAATTTATTTATTTTATTTTATTGATACATTTATAACATACGAATTTGTCATTTATATATTAAACATTATAAAAGGAGTAAAAGTTAGAAGCACCAAATTGGCGCTTCTAATTTTGAGCACCAAAAATAACTTTTGAATTTATCAAAAGTATTTTTTAGATTGCAAAAAGTGGGGGCTTGGCCATTTTTAAGTTTTTATTAACTAAAAGCACTTCAAAAAGCAAGGCCTTTGATTTATCAATTGATCTTGCTTCAGATAGACCATTCTGGTCTGAAGTAATACGACGGGATTTTGTAACCACTTTACAGTTAGATGTAACCACTATTGAAAACAAGCTGATATAAGTTGTTGTTACATTTTATCAAAAAGTGGCAACATAATCCCGTCTTATTTTTCTGATGGAAAAGGTCCGTCTGAAATAAGAATTTGCGTTGATTTATTGGGGTTTATAGTACAAGGGTATGCAAATGGAAACAATTGTAAAAAATGTAGTCAGATGAGCAAATTACGTACTGCAAAAAAGTTCATATTAAGTCGATTTTTTCCGCTTTTTTAACTAGGAGTTGATACGCGGATCAAGGCAATGACGTACATTTGATCACATGGCAATCTGAATAAGGTTTTAAAATATGATGCGACAATTTTACAATGTACTTCGCACTAAAGGTATTAAAACGATATTTTGGTTCATTAAACGACATTATAACGTGTTATTGGTTCATTATTGACGTTACGATGAGACAAGAAGTGATGAAATGTGGTATTTAGTATCGAGAATTGTTAATAAGTCGTCTTGGAAGGTTGTGTGGAGTATACGAGTCAAAAATACTTTCAGAATGAAACATTTAGTATCAAAAGAGTTTTTTTGCGTGAACCTTGTAGTTTGTACTTAGAGACTTCAAGGTGACATTATGTAACTCTCTCAATCCAACCATGAAGCAATCAGTTTATACCAAAAAAACATTTCCTGAGACCGTATGCGATGAACGTTTCGTATACTCAAGACTTAATCCTCCCGGTAAGCCGTCTATTGAATCAGAGGGTCCTAGTCTAAATGTGACAACCCTCGCGAATGCGGAAATATAAAACATACAAGCATGTGAAACCATATGCGGAAATACGGTATTTTAAAAACTTTTATACATGCAAGTTAAATAAAACGAGGAGTGTCAAAATATTACAACTAAATACGGAAGTACAACAAAGAGACGGAGTCTCTTAAAATGTTAGCAAAGAACAAGTGTTTAGCAAAACTAGCTAATATCGTCTAGAGGTGAAACTTCCAGGGACAACGCCCGCTAGCTCACACCCGAACCCAAAATAGTCAAACAAAAAGCCATCCATGCACGCAACCTGTTCATTCATGAAAAACATGAACGCCACAGTTAGTGGGGAGTAACTCCGGGTTCTCCCAGCCATATCACATTAAACGTACATATAAGGAAATACAAAAGTAAAATCATGCATATATAGATATCCATGTGAGTTACGATAAGAATACATAGGCAATTCGATAAGTAATGATAAGAACATATGAGTTACAAGTCCGAATCCATCATTTTATACAAAGACTCGGGAAAGACACTCTTAGGCAACTGAATACGCTCACTAGGGCTTGCATCTCACCGTTAGCGGTATAAGATTGATAAGATTGAGACTCGACAGACAAACCAAGTCAAGTCATGCGATGATCACAGTAAATCCAACAGGTTATCATCCATTCACGAACCAAGACATTGACGGTGTCCAATCATGCAATGACCATGAATAATATCATGAAATCACGCATTCAAAAACGACACAAGACGACATCTCTCACGGTAAATGAAACGCACTAGCATCGTGTACATGGCAAGTATGATTAACAGGCATCCACGGGATAAACATTTCCCTGAACTCATACACGATGCTACATTTCGTATATGTAGACTAATTTCCTTCTGGTAGAACGACGATATAAATACCCGGTCCTAGTCTAAATCTGGCCAGAATCCCGAAATCACATTTTCCGGTTCGACATGCGATAAACGTTTCGTATCCAAGACTCGGTCTTACACTAGACGCCGAGTACCCCAAATTCGGTAGATCAATTCACGAAAGAGGCGGAAAAGAGCTCAAGCCTCATAACAAGCGGTACGCTACATGCAAATAACACCACCTCGCAAGTACACAACATTTGACGGCCGGGTCGATTAACGCATAGCGTTCAACTCCCAACAACGTTGTTGTATGCCCACTAACACATGCATTTAAGCAGTAGGATACCTCTCCGTTCCGACATTCCAGCTTTACGAACGGGAAGGTAGCCAAGGGAATGAGAGTACAAAGCACAAGACAAAACAGTGCTCAAACCGTATCATTTGTAAAAATCGACTCAAAGTGGGGCATAGCAAAAACCGTCACAAAACATGTGATACAAGCGAATGAAATATCATATATCCAAAACATGAATATTATAAGTCACTACGTAAAATTATACGATAAACGGATCATGCGAACTATTATAAATTACGAGTTTTAGAAATTAAAGGAAAAGATCACAGCCGTGTACTAGGCCGGTCAGGAGGGAGGCGGCCGGTGGGCAGGCTCAGAACACAGGCAAAAACCAAAAATCATCCAAAACAGAGAAATGTGTTCCAGGCCGGTCGATGGACCGGCGGCCGCTGGGCCGGCCAGGAACACCTCTTCATACAAAATTCCAAATTTTCCAAAGATGTTACTGATGTGTTCCCAGCCGGTGGGCAGACCGGCGGTCGGTCGACCGGCAGGGAACACCCCTTCACCCGTGAGCCTTCCTTTCTTAACCAATTCATTTCAATTCTCATATATACTTCTAATAATTATCAACAATCAATATACATCATCAACATTCATCAAATAACAACCATCATCATCCATAACATGAATCCTAAGCTTTCTAATCGTATTCTAATACGATTTCTAGCATATAAAGCATGTAAAACACGTAAATGATATCGAGTAACCCTTCACCGTTACCTTTAAGCGTCTTTAATCGATTACTAAGCCTTCCTAGTAGTCTCCACCTACAATTAGGTAATAAAAGATGAATATATTTCACCTTGAGAAAGACGGATAATTTAAAAAGCGAGAAAGACGGTAATTTTACTACCAATACGGATAGAGGAAGCTAAGGGGGGAAGAATAAGACGAACTTACGAGAATTTGAGCAAGAAACGAAGGCGTAGCGATGATTCGAAGATGGATCAAAAATGGAGGCAAGGTTTTGGTTTGGGTTTCTTAGTGATGAAGTAATGGGTTGTGTTTGTGAATGAAAAATAGGTTAAATGGTAGTATGATATTTATAAGGAAAAAGTCAACAAAAGTCAAACTCGCCTTAAGACGGGATTCTCATGGAATCTCGCGGAAATTCCAAATACGAACTCGGAAATTCTAAATTCGACTCGGAAAATTAAATTTACGGTTAAAACTAAATTTCGCTGAAAAGTTTCCGTAAAATATTTTCACTATAAAAATAGGGTACATTTCCGGGTGTTACACTAAACCTGGCTATACTCCCGGGATAAACGTTTTCCAATTCGAAAAGCGATGAATATATCGCAGCCGAGACTTGATACATGGCACACATACCTTAACCAAAGGTTGAGTAACCTAATTCTAGCAACATGACACATACACCGTAATCGAAGGTCCGGAAGAAGGCGGAAGAGCAACCTAAATTCGACAAGATGGCACACATACCGTAACCAAAAGTCCGAATAAAGTATTAACAATTCTTTCAAATGCATGTTGTTCTCGGTCTTAGAGACTTTAGACTTACTACCTCCAATTTTTTTTTATTTTTTTCCCAATTTACTTTATTGTTAGGATTTTGATATTTTGACCTGGAATATCTTAAAAGCTATAATGAATTGTGATATGCTATAAATATATTCATATGTACTACTTAAAAGTTTTTCACAAAAAAAATTTTCAACTATAAAATCAATCTACAGATGCATCAAAACATGGTCAAAGTAACGCGTTGAAAACCATGTAGTCAAACAGAAAGAAAACTAGAAAATTGGAGGGATTATTTATCAAGAAGAATGACCATATTTAAACCGATACATGAGCAAATAACCCTAAATCATTATATATGCTACATGATTCTATTCTTTTTCTTTTAAGTTACTTTTGTTGAGTATCTTGAACTCAAATTGTATTGTTATTTAGTGTTTTTTGTGTATTACCACCAGTTGAGTCCAAGTTTTTACGTTTTACCACCTATTGAGTCCATTTTTTCAACTTACCACCTAGTTTTGACTTAAACCTTCACTATCCACACCTAATTTACTTTTTGTTGTCGGTCTTTCTTATTTATCGTCTTTATTACGTTTTATCGCTTCTCGGTTTATTAAAATGACCATATTGCCCTTGTTATTACAAACTCACTAATCACTCATTCACTCGGTCACTCCCCTCATCTAACTCATTACACTCAACCTCATTCAATCCCCAATCTAATTTAATTAGGGTTCATTGAAAATTTGGGGAATTTCTAGGTATGCTTCTTCTCTTTTCTTTTCATTTTCGCTCAATAATTTTCGCCAGTACAAAACCTTTTCACATAAGCAATTTGTCTAACCTCGACGGATTATTCCGGTGATCCGGTCCAATACCCATCAACCTCAACAGATTATTCGGGTCAAATACGCACCAATACTGCTGATTTATCTGAGTTTAATGTCTCTAACAACAACTTGAGCGACTCAATCCCCAAGACATTATCCAGCTTTCCGAGTTATCCTTCGCCGGAAACTTACAACTATATATGGTGGCATACTCCAGCGATGTAAGAAATCATTTTTTCCGTCGCCGCTGTCAGGTCAGACTTTTATAGTTCTTTCCTCACCAGCAGAGGTGAACGCGAAGATGAAAAATAATTAATTAGTCTAAGGGAGCCATGATTGGGATCTCCGTATTTTCCCAGAAGTTACTCCTTGTATTCGCCCAGAACCCTAGCTAAGTAAATTGTACATAAACTCAATTACCCCTAGCTAGGAAATTGCCCAGGAATTCAATAAATAAACTCAGAAATTTGATGAACCCTAGCTAAAGAAATTGAAGCTTCAATTAGATTGGGCATGAGAGATGGGTTTGCAATAATAAGAGGAGTATTGTGCAGATAATTAAAGAAGAAGATTGAGGGATTGTTTTTCTAGGGTTCTAAAGATTATTAATGAGGGAGAGTTAGATTCACATAAATGTCGAGTGTAATGAATTAGAGGAGAGTAATGAATGAGTGAGTGCAACATTAAGGGTAAAATGGTCATTAAAAACACTTGAGAAGGTTTAAAACAAAAGAAAGACGATAAATAAGAAAGACCGACATGAAAACGTAATTTAGGTGTGAATAGTGGGGGTTTAAGTCAAAACTAGGTGGTAAATTGAAAAAATGGACTCAATAGGTGGTTATACGTAAATATTTGTACTCAATAGATGGTAATACACAAAAAACACTGATATTTATTATATACATTTGTCTTTATTATGTTTGTTATATACTCCCTTCTATTCACTCATTTCTTTCATTTTTCTTCTTTGCACAAGAATTAAGAAAATGGATTTGGACCACACAAAACGCACTACCCACACACAAATGAATTTAGACCATACAAAACACAACCCCACAAACAAAAAAGGAAAGAGGGAAGAAAACCCGACTTATCCAAAAAGGAAAGATGGAAGAAATGAAAGAATAAGAGGGGTATAATCTTTGAATTGCAAACATTTCTATATAAATCCTTAAATATGATTTTGACTTACTTTCTAAAAACAATAAATATTTTAAAACTTTACCCGTGTAATTTACATGGGCTTAAAACAAATTTGTTTGAAAAGAATCGCCATGATTCATGAAACAAGATAAGTACAGCTCAGAAACAAACGACTAAGAAGACACTAATACGTACGTATAAGTTTTTGTTAAAATCCCAACTTACAAAGAAAATCGTTGCATTTCGTTTAGGCAGATAGTTTATAGGTAATCTAACATCAAATACCTGAGAAATGACAATGCCCTCAAACATTTATTCTCAACCATCTAGTGTCTATACTACCAACCCAAGTACCATACATGACTATATAACACCTTTCTATTTCCCAACTTATATCATCACAAACAATAACAACACAACATCAACACTTATTATCAATCAACTCTTACTTGAGCTTAATCAACCTCCATTAGCCATGACTACCAAGAACATCTTCATCGCCACATTTGTCGTCTTCGTTGCAATATCAAGCGTCGATGTATGCTTAGCCGCTCGCCAGCTACTACAAACAACAGTGCCTACTATCCCCAACATGCCATCTATTCCAAACATACCAACTATTACCATCCCAAACATGCCATCCATCCCAAACATACCAACTATTACCATTCCAAACATGCCTGCCATCCCAAGCATACCAACTATTACCATCCCCAACATGCCAACTATCCCGAACATGCCATCCATCCCGACAATGGTACAGCCTACACTGCCAATTCCACAGGCTGCTCTGCCTCCAATGCCAGCAATGCCTTCAGTCCCACAGATCCCGGCCACAATTCCGTCTATCCCCGCTCTTGCTCCTCCACCTTCTAGTTAAATTGGAGTTCAGTTCTCGTTTACTACGCTATCATCGATACTTTTGGATGGTCCTGGTTATTGAGATTGTAGTTGTTTGCGTAGTACACATTTCCCTTCCATGAGTGTTTGATTACGTTTGCCCCAGTTTATTACCTTGTGTTTCTGTTTTATACACTTTCAGTATTACTGTTTCTGTAATCTTTCTTTCTTGTACTATATTAATATATATTGGTATTGGCTTACACTTATTATCCTTCATATTGAGCATGCGACAAACAACCTATTATAGCTTCAAATATGGCATTGGTGACATTTCGTCTTTAGTTGGTCACATTTATGATTTACCCGTCTTTTTAAAAGACAAAATGTGATTATCTTCGGCGAGACTAATTGAATAAGAGTTGGGAGTTCATATGATTAAAAAATCTTATTGTATTATCAAGGAGACGAGATAAACAAAAAAAGAAGAAGTTGGGGGAGCTCACATAACAATGAAGATATTAGATTTCGACATATTCATGTTCAAAGCAATCAGCCATCAGAACAGAGTTAGAGATAACAGGGCCATTAAACTAATAGTTAATCACCACTAAAACCGATAGCAATTTCCAAAATATGAGTTTAAATTAGGTAGGAAATTATGATGAATAATACTAATACTTAAAACCTAATGCTGAAAACAAGCCTGAATATTCAAACTTCAGCATTGCGGGTGAAGTCGGTGCAAGTTTGGCAGGAGCAGTCAGAGAAACAACAAGTTTCGCACCCAAAACAAACGCAGGAAGTGCATCCTTTGCACGTAGCTGAACGCGTACAACCCCTGTATACTCTTCTACTTGCTCGCTCCTCGTCGTCGTCACATGTTATCCTGAAAAAAACCATACAGCTGTTGCATTCAAGTCTAGGCCTCAAGCTCACATTATGATTATGATCATCTTGTGAAAGTTTCAAGGATACAACCACCGAATTCAAGGGCAGTATGGGTTATATATTACAAGTATGTGCAATTGAGATCAGACCAATTGCACGTCACGATTAGAGAGGATACTCATTTCGAGAGTTATGTACCACGTCATCATACAACCAAATCAATGAGAAAAATAGAATAACCTAATACTCTATAAATGACAAAGCAATATTTAAATAAAGTACTTCGTATAACAACATATTGATTAGTTAGGATGTACAAACACTTGCCAGTTTCCATAGAAAACAAAGCAACAGAGTAGTATTCTTTGTTCGCGATAAAATGGGCAAACCAACCAATATGTTTATGTTTATAAGTAGCACCAATATGTCTGGAGGTGCTACTCTGGACTAGAGGTGGCAATCGGGTCAATCAGGTCGGTTATAGGTCGGGTTCAGGCAGTTCGGGTCATGTCGGGCTCGGGTTTGGTCGGGTCATGTTGCTTATTCAGGTCGAGTCGGGTTCGGGTTGGGTTGCAATATTTTCACTAAATCGAAGCCCGACTAAAGCGGCAAACAAGACTCCATATGAGATATGGACAGGAAAAGTTCCTTATTTGTCATTTATGAGAATTTGGGGATGCGAGGCTTTTATTAAGAATAAGTCTGACGATAAACTCGCACCCAAATCTGACAAATGTCTTTTTGTAGGATATCCAAAGGAATCACGTGCTTATTACTTCTACAATAAACACGACGACAAAGTGTTTGTGTCTCGTGATGCAGTCTTTTTAGAAAATGATTTTATTTCTAAAGACGAGTGTAGAAAATTTGAATACTTGATTAAGTCCAAGGCCCACAAACCGAAAAGGACGACGAGGAGAGACCGTTCCCTCTTCGTCTGGTACGATCATTATTCTTTCGGAACCTAGGAGGTCAAGCAGAATTAGTCATCAACCTGATAGATACCTTAGTATTATAGAGGAAGGTGATGACTATAATGTGTTACTTTTTGAAAGTAACGAACCTACTACCTACAAAGCAGCCATTTCTAGTCCCGACTCAAAGCTATGGCTAGGAGCCATGCAATCCGAAATGGATTCTATTTACGACAATCAAGTATGGGACTTGGTTGATTTACCTAAGGAGGTACGACCTCTTCAGTGTAAGTGGATCTATAAGATCAAAAGTGGCATAGACAAACATAATGATGTTTATAAAGCTAGATTGGTGGCAAAAGGTTTCACCCAAGTTCATGGTCTTCACTATGACGAAACCTTCGCCCCATTCGCCATGCTTCGATCCATAAGGATTATCTTAGCGGTTGCCGCATTTCATAATTATGAGATTTGGCAAATGGATGTCAAAACCGCCTTCTTGAATGGGATTCTAGAAGAGGAAGTGTACATGACACAACCTGAAGGTTTTGTGGATCCATCAAACCCTAAGAAGGTATGAAAACTTAAGAGATCCATCTATGGTCTTAAACAAGCATCCAAGAGTTGGAATCATCGTTTCGATCATGTAATTAAACAAAATGGTTTCACTCGAAGCGTCGAGGAACCGTGTTTATACAGGAAGTTTAGTGGGAGTACAGTAACTTTTCTAGTCTTGTATGTAGATGACATAC
>JAIUZE010070669.1:0-88006 GCA_022085475.1 Heliosperma pusillum | reverse complement strand
GCTTGTCTATGACAAAGCTTGTCACTTGCCAATCGAGTTGGAGCACAAGGCATGGTGGGCCTTAAAGGAGATGAACTTTGATATTGATATGGCCGGAGAGCTACGATTTCTCCAAATGAATGAACTTGAAGAGCTAAGACTTGATGCCTACGAGAGCTCAAAGATCTACAAGGAGCAAACGAAGAAATGGCATGATGCCAAATTGGTTGATAAAAATGTGAAAGTGGGTGACCAAGTCTTACTCTATAATTCTAGAGTCAAGTTGTTCCCGGGAAAGCTACGCTCTAGATGGTCGGGTCC
Source organism: Heliosperma pusillum (assembly GCA_022085475.1). NCBI lineage: Eukaryota > Viridiplantae > Streptophyta > Magnoliopsida > Caryophyllales > Caryophyllaceae > Heliosperma > Heliosperma pusillum. The sequence continues at coordinate 87,706 of JAIUZE010070669.1, read as the reverse complement.
TTTCAAAGTTATCGACATTTCACCACATGGAGCTTTTGAACTTTGGAGCGAGGAAGGTGGTAATTTCAAGGTCAATGGGCATCGAGTGAAAAGATATTTCGAGGGCGATGAAAAGGGAACGGTGGAAGTACTCTTCCTTGGGGATCCACTTCCCGAGGAGGAGTCTTGTTTGTAAACTCTTGAGATTTGATAGGTTTGGTGGAGTCCCTCAACAACCACCAATTTTTTTTGTATATAGCATGCATATTAGGAATAGTTGTGAAGATTTGGATTTGTGTACTCGGGTTTTTCGTCTTTAGGAAGAAGTTTTAGGAAAGTTTGAAACATTTGTAGTCGGGTTTGAATCATAACCGTATCATTGGGAATATGTTGGTTGGTTCGAGCATGTTGGTGACTTGGGTTTCTTTGGGAATTTGTTTTGGTTTTGAAGAAGAGGTGAAGACAAGAAGATGTGCTCCAGGCCGGTCGACCGACAGCCGGGGTGCCGACCGGCCCAGAGCACTCCAGAAGGTGACTTTTGAAGATGGGGAATTAAAGTGCAGGTATTCCAGGCCGGGCGACCGGCAGCCGGTGTGCCGACCGGCCTGGAACACATTATCATAGAGGATTGAATTTTTGGAAATTTTTGGGCTGTGTTCTGTGCCGGTCGACCGGCGGCCGGTCTGACACCGGCCCAGAGCGCATTGTAACTGAATATTTGAAAGGTTGAAAATTTGAGCTGAAGTCCAGGCCGGTCGACCGGCAGCCGGGGTCAGACCGGCCTAGACGACCTGAACACACCATAATCCAAAAATCAGAAAAAATCAAAAATTTGAACTGGGTTCCAGGCCGGTCGACCGGCGGCCGGTGCCTGGACCGGCCCAGAGCACTACCCGAGACCAATAACTACTCGTGAGGCTCTTTTCTTTCTTTCTTTCTTCTTGTTTTCTTCTCCCTTCTTTCTCCTTCTTCCTTCATACCTCCACCAAAACTCACAAAAACCTCACAAAACTCACATAAATCACCACAAAATTCACCAAATCCAACATTCAACCCACTAATTAACCCACTACTTCACCCAAAATCATCCCCCACCTCAAAAAACCCAATTTTTCCCTCTTTCAATTGATTAAGACGAAAATCAACATGGCTCAACAACCACCAAGGAAAAGAACAAGGGCTCAACTTGAGGCCGAGTTGGAGGCTAGGCTTCAGCAGGTGACGGCGGGAATGGGTCCGGATAACGATTTTCCGGATATCGTCTTCGTAAGTGAAATAGCAAGAGGTAAATTTCAATGTTTAAAGCGTAGACCTCTTCCCCACTCCCGTTTTATTTGCCGGAATACTATGCGGAACCTTGGCCTTGATACGGTCACTCTTGAACTTTTCAAAGGGTTGGGGATGGGGGAACTATACGGTCAGCACTTCCGTACTTACCCCCGTCTTACTTGGGAATTTTTGAGTTCGTTTAGTCATGAGAAGGATAGAAATACGGGTATGGTCAAAATTGTTTCCTTTCGCCTTCTTAATACTGCATTTAACCTTCCCCTTGAGAAATTTTGTAAAGTTTTAGGGGTCAAATTTCATAAGTCGTACAAGGTCCCCGAAAGCTTTAATGTGAATGATGTGTGGACTGCTATATCGGGTTTTGAGTTTGAGAAGGGAACTAAGAGGCCGGCAAATGCTTGCCACAATGCCCCTATTAGGTTTTGGCATAGGTTTATGGGTTGGACGTTGTTTGGGAGAGAGGAGTGTCATAATTTTAGGGCCGACGAGCTTTCGATTTTGGCGGCTTACTTGTTCCAACAGCCGCATAAATTTGGGATCAACATCGGTCATCATGTCGTTATCCACTTCCAGAAAATTGCCAATGACCCGTTTAGCCCTACCGGAATCCATTTAGGGGGGATTGTTACCAAGATTGCTCATGTACTTTGTAGAGATGCTCTAGATGAGCGTAATTTGAGGTGTTTAGGGGGATACTCATTGTTGACGGAGGATTACGTTTTTAAGAAGCTTGAGTGGGTAATAAAGAGAGTTGAGGACGGGAAGACTTATTGGAGGATTCGAGGGGTAAATTCTATTCCCCTCCCTAATAGTGCGGCTATGAAAGTGGTTCCTGATAGCGCGCATTATCTTCTCCCCTTAGAGGAGGAGAACCCTCCACCACCACCTGAAGAAACCCCGGAAGATCCTTTAGCTCCAGTTACCGCATTTAGGCGAGATCCTACTGCCCCCGTCACTACATATAGGAGAGAGGAGCGGGGCCCCACTTCCACCACATTGCCTTATATGAGCCCCTTCTATCATCAGCAGCAGTGGCGCCCTTGGCCCAATTCATCCCAACCCGACACATCCACTTCCACCACTACCAGTTACCCACCTTTGGATCCTTCCTTGATCCAGTTCATGGCCGACATGACTTTGGCCTCCGAGGCAGCAGCTACGGAGAGAGAGGCAGCGGCTAGGGAGAGAGAGGCGGCAGCTAAGTGGCGTGAGGAGGAAGCTCGGGATAGAGCTCTTTTGTCGCAGCGGATGGACAGGATGTATTATGACTTGGCTCTTGGCCAATACCCTTCTTACGATAATTGGTGTAGGGAGGGGTATAGGGAGCCAGTTGGCCCACATCCGTCCTATTTCATGTGGCCAGAGGGCGGGTATGATCAGGGTTCTAGGGTGTTTGGTGATTTCAATATTCAGCCAGACTATTATTCTTCTGCGCCGGGTTTTACTCAGCCGGTAGTTGATGAGGAGGAGGTGGACCCAGAGATTGCGGCTCAGAATGCCGAGTGGTTTAACAGTATGGGTCCACGGTTCGAGATAGTGGAGGGTGGCGGCTCTGGTTCGGGAGCCCAGGATGTAGATGCGTCTTTTGCTGAGGCCAGTCATGGCCAATTTGATACTACATCCTCTGATTTCACTGGATACTCTTGAGGCCGGAAACCCATGAGTATGATCCCTTATAATCCAAATCTTCATCATATTTATATTTTCGCATGCATTTAGATAGTTGTATTATATCTTAGCTTAGTCATCCATTTAGTTGCATCCATTTAGGCTTGCATTAGAATTTAATTTTGTAACATATCGTCACATGTTAGCCTTGCATCCATATAGTGTAGTTTGCATTTACTTAGATCATGACATTGTATTATATCATTTTGCATTTAGTTTTAGGACTTTTATTTAGTTCATGCATTTACTTAGAACTAACCCTCTTGTATATATTGTTCATATTGTGATTTCTCTTCAAAAATCAAAAACCCCAAAAACAAGTTTTTATTTTTCAAAATATTTAAAAACCCAAAAACATGTTATTTGTTTTGAATTCACCCCTCACACCATGTAAATACCAAGTGTGGGGAGGGAATTCCCAAAAATTGAAAAACCCAAAAAGATTGTTTTGTTTTTCCTTTTCTTTTTTCTCTCCTTCCATATTTGAGTCACTTACTCGGGGACGAGTAAGACTTAAGTGTGGGGAGGATTTTATTTCTTTTGTATATATCGTTGATTTTTGAAAAAAAGTTGAAAAATGCCTAAAAATCGAAAAATTTGAAAATTTTCCAAAAAAATATATGTTTAGATTAGTTTGTATATAGTTTATTTTGTATATATTGCCGTGTGTTTCTTTTTATCTCCATCCATAGGTGCGCCCCACATCATATGAGGCACGAAAAAGGGAAAATGAAGACGCTTTGGTGAGATCTTTCCTATTTCTCTTCTCCCTTATCTCCTTTCCTTCTTACTTGAGGACGGGATGTGTTGATGACGATGGTGTGAATTTTGTTGATTGGCGTGTGTGCCACTTGTGTGCTGTTAGGAGATAGCATTAGCTTATGTGTCATATAGTCGGTTAGAGCATGTGCATTTAAGTTGTATATATGCTAGATTGCATCATGGCATATAGTTGCATTTAGAAAAATGTTTTAATAATTGTCTTTTTGGAAAACTTGTTGAATGTGCATAGTCCCTTTTTGCTACTTTTTTATTCATAAAGTGTTCATCTTAATCGTGGAATTTTAGACGCCCTGGGTTGTGCATTTCTAGTGAGTTTTAACCCGTCTACTAATGCCGAGTCACGAGTTTGCGCTTATTCCACCTCGACACCCTCGATTGATGTGATTATTCCGATGGTAGAAAGGATTCTTAGGTGACCGTTCTTGCTATGCAACCAACCATGATTCATTGTTCTTCCACTTTTGATCAAAAAAAAAAAAAGGAAACAAATCAAACAAGCTGAAAATATTGAGTCAATTATCATCTTTTCTTGTTTTCGTCGAGGAAATGCAAAACGGAACTTCTAGGGATTCTAGTGGGCCCATATCTAGGCCCCCTTTCGATGCCACTACGGTGGGGATACCTCTATTGTTGGTTCCGACCGCATATCCTTGACGGAAACCGTGTGCTTTCATGCCAAAAATTGCAAACCAAAATGCAAATCAAAAAGAAAGAAAAAGAAAAAGAAAGCAAAGTGTGAAATGGAAAATTTTCCAAGCAATAAGACTCAAATCTCAATTTCCTTTTATCCTTCTTGAATCATTCACCTTTGAAGTTGCATAGTGAGACGGGACGACCCTTGTGTCTCATTTATTTGAGAAACGTGAATTCCATATGCTATTGTGCTTAATAACGTCACGAGGATTTCATTTCCATCTTCCATCTTATCGCTTTTGGCCAAGCAAATAGTAGACGGGGTTCGAAATTTTCATTAGACTTGCACCGCTAGGAGGCGAATATTTTTCCATGCTTTATGATATTAGTGGCTTACAAGGATCATGCATTATTTAAACGGTTTTCCTTTTAGATATTTCCGTCACATGGATGAGGCATGTGATTTTTCTTTTGTTAGATGCATCTTTGTCGTGTTCTTACGTGTTTTTCATTTGGATGCGTCGAGATTTTGAGCAAGCCCCTACTTGCCTTGCAAGGAGGTACTCTACCTCATGAGTATCTCGTTGTGAGTTGAAGGGACGGAGGAGGCCCGTTAATTGCCTACCGTCGGATATTATTAATAGTTTAGGTTGTAGCCTTAATATTAGTGTAGTATTGAATAAGGGTACTTATGGGTCTCGAATTTTGTTTACTTACTCGGGGACGAGTAAGTCTTAAGTGTGGGGAATTTTGATAAGCATTCATTTAGTCACATTTTTACCTCATTTTCGTCCCCATTTTGGTCCGTTTACACGGATTTGCGTGTCTTTAATTGCATTTTATTTCCCGATTTCCCGCGCTATGAATATTGATCTCAATTTGCAGGAATTAAGGCGGAAATGAGGAAATCGGTGCATAAAGACATTGCATGAGTCGGGATTCGAAGATGAGTTGAAAAATGAAGAAATATTTCATCAGGTGGCCCAGGCCGGTCCCCAGACCGGCGGCCGGTCGACCGGCCCAGACCACCACTCCACTAATGAAAGAAGTGGAAAAGTGAAGAAAAGGCCCCAGGTAGCGCCGGCCGGCCGACCGGCGGCCGGTCGACTACCCGGCCTGCGCCTACATCAGAAGCCATAGAGAGTGATTTGGTGCTCCAGGCCGGTGGGGGACCGGCGGCCGGTCGACCGGCCCAGACCACTATTTCCCATACTTAGAAGATTTTTGAAGATTTTGAAGGCAAAGTTCCTGAAGTCACGCATGTGCTCCAGGCCGGTCAGAGGCCCGGCGGCCGGTCGACCGGCCGGGAACACAAGCATCGCAAAAATCGCCCTCTTCTTCTAATTTCTTCCTTAATTTCGAGGGACCTATATATACCCCCCCTTATTATTTTGTAAGCAGTTTTTTTAGTTTTTAACATTCCTTTTAGCACGAAACCCTAGAAATTTGTAACCCAAATCAATCCCTAATTACTCTCCTAATATTTCCCTAATCTAGTTTAGTTTCTCATTTCAAGTTGTTGAATCTAGTATTTCATTTCATTTTTGAGGTTTGTATTGAAGACTTGGGTGAAGACATTCCCCCATATTCATCAATATAAGTTTTGTTTGGTATTAAATTTCTCACCTTTTTTATTGTTTATGCATTTAATTTCCATTTCTAGTTTATAGTTTATCTTTTGATTGTTTTCGTTATTTCTCTCATAGTATAATGGTGATTGAACTCCCCCTTCCCTTTAGTGCTTTGATTTCCTTTACCATGTGTGAGTAGATTATCCTCTAGGGTTTAGGGGAGCCTAAGGGTGGATCATGTGGGGTATTAGGTTGGTTAATTAGCAAGTTTGTGGTAAATGATTTGGGTATTGCCCATATGAACACCAAGTGTTTGATGAAATGTGTGAACGAAAGTTACCATTTTATCAAGCATGGTTTGATCTTCTCTTAAGCGACGGTGGTAGAGGCGATTAGACTAAGTGTTTATATGGGTGATTTGAGACAAATGCGATAGCTTGTTGATGATTATCGATTGTTGAGACATTGGCAATCGATTTTACTCGAATTATTTACCCCTTTCGCTAGTTACCCGACTAACCCATTAAATCCCCCTAAGGTGAACCCTTTACCCTAGCCTTTCCCCTAATTGTTTTCATCTTTATTACTTAGCAATTACTTGTTTTTCCTAGTTTTTAGTTAACTTTCCAATCCGTCATATTTTAGGCTAGAATAGGATTCAATCGAACTAGTAGTTGACCTCCCCCATCCTCGTGGATTTCGACCCCTTTATACTACTTTTATTGGGTTATTTTTGATGCTTGTTTTGACGACAAACCGAACCATCATTAAATCATAAATTATAGGGTCCCAATTTGGCCCATAGGGACCAGGTTTAAGCTCGCTAGATTAGCCCACACATATGAGACGTTTTTGTTATCCTGCCCCAACCTATTCTCACCTTTGATAGCGTCATTAAATATAATACATTTAAATCTTTATTTGTCCTATCGTTTACCCTTTTGGTATCCAACATGTGCGTGATTTTAAGCTTACATATCACCGACTTGATTATCTAGCGGGTATAAGACCCTTCTACGTGAGTTCTAACCGCATGTGATGTATTTAAAATAGCGACAAAATTTGATTCAAGGGGATGAATATTAGAAGACGCGACATCATAAATCACTAGTATTTATTGATGACTATATATTTTATTACGATGGTTTTTTAGATTCGACAGATGTTTATTTCAAAGTATTATAAATTTGTGGGGTAGTAACTTATTTGGTTGGAAAGCTTGAATATGAAAAGTCAAAGTTTGTAGTCATATTCAACTGTAAATGAAGGCTTTTAGTTAATTTCTAAATTGTGCACTTAAAAGCACTAGTTGAGCTTAATGTAACCTTTCTTTATTTTGTCAACACAAATTGTGTCGAGGTTATAGTTGATGTTATAGTAAAGTCCAATAACTCATGCATATTGAAATTGCAAAACCAATTAATCGAACATGTTTAGCTTTTTTTTTATCCGATTGGTTGATCAATTTTAAAACAAAATGTTTTTAAACCGAAGTGAAACCAAATTTCGACATGCTAACCATTTTTACAATTTAAAAACTGAAATCGATATTCAATTAACCAAAACCTTGTTTTGGTAGCTAGGGTTAAATTTTGAAAATGTTGGAGTAGACATAATGATAATGATTGAAGTTGTTTTTAGTCTATCAGGAAGGAAATAAGAGATATGGTATATTTTAGTGAACAAGTTAGAAGTATCTAGATCCATTAGTTAGGTTAGGGTTATTGGAGTACTATAAATATGAGTCGTCGTTTGAATCCGTATCATGACAATCTATACTATATATTAAATTCTGAAACCAAAGGACTTTCATGTAGTTAAATAAAATTATACAAATTAATTATACTATATAGTTTTTATTCGATAGCGTTGTGTGATAGACCTGATCAAGAGATTTCAATGTAAATATTATATGATTTTGGTTGAAGTATAAATTTAGAAAATACAAAAATAGGGTGATTTTCTTTAACATAAACATGCGCCACTTATGATATTAATTAGTAGCATTGAATATACATTAAATTAAAATTATAATTATTTAACTTACACAACATATTTTGGAAACTATTAAAAGGCAAATAAATCAAGCTAAGTTTCCAAAAGATATAATATTACATAAGTCTTTTAAGTTGATTTAACATATATGTAATATATTTATATAAATATATGAGCCTCTTAAAATTGCATGTGTACTCAAATTGCATGTTTAATCATAGCTAATCAAATTATAGTAATCACTCAATTCAATTGTCAAAGTAACACTATTAGAACCAGCAGTAATGAAAGTAACAGAACAACAACGGGAGTAGTGAAATTTTCAATATTAATGCGGCATTAGTGAAAGTATCAATAACTACGGTGGTAGTAGTGAAAGTAACAATAATTACGACGGGAGTAGTGGAAGTAACCGTAGTAATAACGAATGTAATAAAAGAAACAATACTAACAATAAAAAAATATATATGAACAATTAGCCGACCAATTGATTAAAGTAAAATATTAATAGTGGGAGTAATGAATTGTATAATAATTTATTTTATCGAAATTTTAAGATATGTCATGAGAAAATATATTGATGATAAATTTATGAGTTATATAACTTTAAAGTATATTTAATTAAAATAAATTTTAATGATAAATATGGGTAGCCCGGACGGAGCCGGACATCAATACTAGTTACTATCAATAATAATAAGAAATACTCTTATTATAAAATATGTCATAGTCTTTGACGGTTGTATTTCAGTCATGCGATTTCAATATGTTAAACCCGAAACTAGAACCGAAACCAAAACCGACTTTGACTAAAAATATCCGCTTAAGGTGTCATGGTATTTATTATTAATTTAAAAAAAAAAAAATCCGAAACATGGTAAAATAGGAGTGTTTGTTGGTAAAGGAAAGGGGAAAATAGGAAATTGGTTTTTTTTGTTGAAATGAGTGCACAATGTCATAGAATCCCCAACTTTATGGATGGAGTAAGGGTGTTCTTATGAGTCTTACCACTTGAGCTACCCCTTGTTCTCCGTACATAGGAAATTGTAAGGCTAAGATTAAAGGAGGTCTGAGCATGGGTATGAAGAGTCTCAAGCTCATACTAGCTTTAAAGTGGGTTCTTTTTTTGTTGGTCTTATATTGGGTCTTGGGTTTCTAAGACCGAGACTTATAAAATAGTATTTTGGGAGTACAAATTGGGTTTAAAATATTATTGTTGAGAATACGAGAATATATGAGTTGAGTCGAGGGATAAAGTCATAGAAATAAGAGTCTGAATTGAGTTTTGATGATAAAATAATAATATTAAACTGTTGTTAAGACTTATATTGAGTATGTGGATAAATATAGTGTAAGAAGAGGAAACGGAGAAGAAAATGAAAGAGGCACGCGTCCCTCGAGGGCAGATATACAACATACTCCGTATTGTAGAAGAGCAAGAATGAGGCAATTGAAAGTAGCCGAGTGATGAACAAGTAAGGAGCAGCACTACAGCAGCAGCCATATGGGCCCACCCGAAAACGACACAAAAAAACACATAGAAAACCCACGAGGCAAGCATTACCAAGTGCACGACAAGTTAGAATACAAGAGGGAAATAAACTGATTAATTAATATATATATATATATATAATACTTGTATTGATTAAAAAAAAGAGAGTGATAAAGTGATGTCATTGTAAATCTCATAACCATCATCGTTTATATCTGAATCTGAAATCCCAGCGATTGCAGAGAAGAGAAGAGAAGAGAAGAGAAGATTGAGGAATAAGTATGAGCGAATTAAGGAGTCGATTTCTAGAAGTATACGAAGTTCTGAAATCGGAGCTCCTGAATGATCCTGCTTTTGAATGGACTCCTGAATCCACTCAATGGGTTGACCGGGTCTGTTTTTCTTTATTTTGTATTAGAATGAATGAATGCATGCTTGATTGATTGATTGTTACATGAATCACATTCAATATCCCTTGAATTCCTGTTTGAATTCCTGATTGATTGTGTTTTGATGGTTTCTGTTTTCCAGATGCTCGACTATAATGTACCTGGAGGTAAGATTAAGATTAAGATTGCACATTCCATCTCCTCAATTTAGTTGTATGTCAATCCATCCCAAATTCCCAATGCACTGCTGCCTGAGTGCCTGAGTGCCTGAGTGCCTGAGTGCCTGAGTGCCTGAGTGCCTGAGTGCCTGAGTGCCTGAGTGCCTGAGTGCCTTCCTTCCTTACACTATTATATCTTCTCAGGAAAGCTGAATCGAGGACTATCAGTTATTGACAGTTACTCTTTGTTGAAGGATGGACAACACCTCACTCATGATGAAATCTTTCTCGCTTCTTCACTCGGCTGGTGCATTGAATGGGTGGGTATATATACTATTACTTACTTACTTACATACATAATATCATTGCTTATAACAACATTCATTCCACATAATATCATTTACCTTTTCAGCTTCAAGCCTATTTTCTTGTTCTTGATGATATTATGGACAACTCCCACACACGCCGTGGCCAACCTTGCTGGTTTAGAGTCCCCAAGGTTGGCATTATTGCTGCCAACGACGGTGTCATACTTCGCAACCATATTCCCAGAATCCTCAAGAATCATTTTAGGGACAAGACCTACTATGTTGATCTGTTGGATTTATTTAATGAGGTCCTGCTTCCTTCTTTCACTCTTCAACTACACACAACAATATCGCTCTCACCATCAACTCATCATTTCTTTCAATATTCCAGGTCGAATTCCAGACTGCCAGTGGACAGATGATTGATCTCATAACCACTATTCAAGGACAAAAAGATCTTTCTAAATATTCTTTGGATCTGTGAGTTTACATACCACACAACCAAATATCTCTTCCCTTTATAAATACGGAGTATCTCTCTAATCTTTTCTTTCTTTATTTCTAGTCACCGTCGCATTGTTCAGTACAAAACCGCTTACTATTCATTCTATTTATCAGTAAGTTCATTTCTTACACTCATTACTTCTTTAACACATGATTACAAACACTTGCTTGTCTTTCCTCATTTTTCATCCACTATGTTGTATGTAACCTCTATACTATAGGCCTAAATTCTGTCTACATGAACCTAACAAGGCTAAAGATGGAGAGTAAAATAGTGTGAAGAAATTGCGAAATACGCTGCGACAAATAGAATATGGAGAGAACCTTGTGAAAGAGAACACGAGGAGAGAAATAAGTCCTAAAAAAAAGCAGGAATGATGCATGATTTTTTTTCTTATAAAAGAGAAGTAGAAGTATTCGATAAATAAACAGGCCCCATCTTCTGAAATTTTTGCGATCACTCTCTCTGGAGCCGATCTTTTTTCACCTTACAAAATAACAAAATAGTTGAAATTTCAGAAACTTGTTGTATCACTAGGGAATTTTTTTCTCCAATAATCTTATATGAGTACTATGGTAGTTTATGTTTGGCTTTCCTCTTGAATAATCAGTTTTTCCTTTGAGCTTGCCACTTGTGCTATCAACATTTAATCCTCGGCTTTTTTATGTTGAGTAATAATGATATTATAGTTCACTCGATCTCAAAGTTGTGAAAAACTCTAATTTCTATATTTCTAAAAATAGAAGTGCGATAATTTTTTTCCCAATGTAAGAAAATCTTTTATTAACTAAGGGGCACCAAGGGGGTGGTGCACTGCCGCACTGGTGCCCATGTACCAAAACATATTTTAGAGGTGATGCCTATCTAAACATAATAAACGGTGGGGTTATCTGAAAATTGTGTACATTTCACGTAGCTTATAACTTAAAAACCCATTTGAACGAAACATTCTAAAGTAATCAATATATTGTTTGACATGTTGTTAATCTCTTATTGGACAGGTTGCATGTGCTTTACTCATGTCAGGTGAAAAACTTGAAGACCATATTGATGTCAAAAACATTCTTCTTGACATGGGAATATATTTCCAAGTACAGGTGAGTTATAGGTTTTGGTTCCCTAGTTTGAGAGAACATATCCTGGATTTTAACTTAAAGTTTAACTTTACAATGATATTGTATAGTGTTTTCTATATTCTACTTCCGCTTAACTTTCAATTTTTATTTTATTGTTTCTTTTTTCTTTTTTGTATAGGATGACTACCTTGATTGTTTCGGAGACCCTGAATTTATAGGGAAGGTAAAAATTAAATCTTCTCTGTTGTTGCATTCTTGAGTTGATCTCCCAAGTGGTCTTAGTATCTATGTATCTTGACATCAACATCTTTTGATCTTCAGATTGGTACTGACATAGAGGATTTTAAGTGCTCTTGGTTGGTTGTCAAAGCTCTAGAACTATGTAACGATGAACAAAAGAAAGTTTTACATGTAAGTTAGGCCTGCTATTCTACTCGTCTTTACCCCAGTCTCCGCCTGGTTTTGATAGGCTTTCCAGGTCCAATAAACTTTTGTCAGGTCTAATTGGTCGGTATTTCAGGAAAACTACGGCAAGCAAGATGCAGCGTGTGTGGCCAGAGTGAAAGAGCTTTACCATCAACTTAATCTCCAGGTTATGTCCTTTCCCAGGGGCACTTGTATTTGCATCTTAGGTGGCAATCAGTGGTGGACCTTGGAATGAAAAATAAGGGGTGTCGGGCTATGATGGAGATTTGAAACATTTATTTAATTTTTGTACTAGATTTATATATGAATTTAAAAAGTCAGCCGGGGGGCTTCTCCTGACAAAACCGAGGTCCTCCACATCTGTTTTTCTTGAGAAATGGCTTCTAACTCATTTGAGTTTCACATTTGAGTGCACCATATCGACTAAATGAGGGGGCTATTTTATTAACCATGGAGGTGTACTCCTATTACCGATCAGTTTTAGGATGCTGCTCAAGCCCTTCTCATGAATTTAACCTGGTATAAGAGCCCATAACTATTACCTGGCCACCCTCGTATGATGATTAAACTTGGTAAGATCAGGAGAGAGTTTACTATCTAATACTCCGTATATCAAGGAGTTACTCTCTATGGATGTGGTCCAGGTCCTGCTCAGGACTTTAATTGATTTGTTGGCATTTATCTATTTTTTTTTTTGAGTTTTCTTATTATAAATTTGCAGGGTGTTTTTGCGGAGTTTGAGAAACAGAGTTATGAGAAGATAGTAAACTCTATTGAAGCACATCCAAGCAAATCAGTGCAGGCTGTTCTCAAGTCATTTTTGGCGAAAATATACAAGAGGCAGAAATGAAACCTTAACGTTTTCGTTTTGTAAGAAAATTCCACAGACTCGACCCCTTCTCAGAAGGGAGGGAATTGATTTGGGCCTTTTTGAGTATTTTTTGTTTCAAATGTTTTGTAGCTGGTTTTGTTATCTTATTAGCTTGCAAACAGATGATAATTATTCTTGCACTCCGAAAGGAGGGGATCTTCTGTAATGTGATTGTCATTTGTATCAAGGAGTGAGGTTTTCATCAGGGTTCTGATTGCTACTTTTCCTGTTTATAACGTGGCAGGTAATTTAAGTAGAGAACTTGTAAATAGTCATGTTGATGTGAAGTGATCTTGCAATCAGTTGTCGCCTGTAATCTCGGTCACCACACCATAAATATGCCGGATACGAATTAGTTGTGAATTGTGATGGAGTGACACTGCCTAGAACTCTCTATCTATATACCTGAAGGAGGCGCATCTTTCTGGTAATATTAGTTATACTACAGTACTTTACTAGAGATGCAGGTGGCTAGAAAACAATACTCTGTATATTATATTAGCTAAAAGTCTTAAACTTACGGTTGGTGCATCTAGTTTTAAGTCCATAGGTGTGAATGTATGATCTTGTTTGCTTGTGGAATGTGGACCACTAGGACGGCAAACTCTCCTTGACGAATTATAAAATTGTGGTTTATTATGATGCTAGAAAACAATGTTATTCTATTTTAATTTAATGTTAATATATACGAGTATGAAATAAAAAAATAAAAAGGGCATAATCCGTAGTAGTTGATTAATAGATGATTGAAAGAATGACAGCAACAGCGCAAGAAAATGCATGGAAAGAATGAAAAATGAGTAAAAATAGAAAAGATGGGGTTAAAAAGAAAGATAAAATTAGGAAAAAACCACAAACATGAAAAAGTAAAAAATATAAAGTTAGAAGGTAGTATTGGTGGTGAGGAAGGAAAGAAGAATGGGGACAATATTTGTATTTGTATTTACCATTGTGTTGTTCCCTCTTGTTCTTGGAGTTTTGTCCCAAATCTCTTCATTTGTAGACCAAAAGAAGAGGCTTCACAATTTGTCTACCCTTTTTGTACAACCCAATAACAACTCTTCCAACACTTTGTGCTTCTACAACTGCAAATCAAGGTAAGGTAATTGATTCCTCTTTTCTTTAATTAATTTGATTGATTTCATGTAAGTATTATTATTTTGGAATTGGTTAAATGCATTCATTCATTCATTCATTGATTGATTCACTGTAGGATAAAGAAAGTAAGAATGGATGAAAAAGGGGATGAACAAAAGGGGATGATGAGGCGGAAGATATCATCATCAGTACAAATATGCATAGATGGGGAGGATGCACATACACATACACATACACATACACCGCCGTTGAGCCCACTTAAGAAGTCTTCCAGCACCCGCTCCAATTGCCTTTGTTCTCCAACCACTCATATCGGCTCCTTTCGCTGCAGGCTTCATAGACATGGCGGAGGACCTACTAAGCCCAACATGCGCCGTGGTCACTCTGTTGGCTCCAATTTATCCGAATTCGCCGCCCCTAACAAGTTCTATTCTAATTCTACCCTTTCTACTTCCTCATTGCAGACCTCTGCCTCATCTTCGCAAATGCAATGACCTTCTCCATCCTCATCCTCATACATACCACTATACCACTACGTTGTATATACAACTTTATTTTCTCTCTTAATTTAATTCCAGCTTAACTATGCTTAATTTAACACTGTATCTTTTTTTTTTTTTATCATACACTACAATTTTATCGTTACATTTTCCTACGTATTAATTTATAACACATTCAACTACGTCGGTATACTATTCCACCCATCACACTCTTCAATTTTTGTCTATCACGGAAACCATGAAACTAATACTATAACATATCATCTCAACACTTAAATCCATCTAACGATAACAAACGGCATAGGCAAAAGCATAAAAATGACCAAAACTCCATCCTATTATTCCTACGCCAGGACGACCATAACAAATACTCCGTACAATCCTAGTCTAAATATAGTAAGATTATCAACATATAACGTGCCTATCCCAATTACATAATCACAAGCATGGCTCATAATTTTAAATTTTGCCATGAAATTATAAAATGGACTTAATGGCTATTATAAGTGGGGTGACTATGATTAAAGGAAAATGAGATGAGATAAGCAATACCCACGTTACTAAAATTCGGCAACACCCCTCTCACATATATATGTAAGAGTCTCACATATATATATATATGTAAGAGACCACTTAAAATGGTGAGCCTATATGTAAAGGGACACTAAAAATCTAAAATGATAGTCTTACAAAAAAATATGTGAGAGGAAGGGTAGAGTATTTTGAGTAGAGTAGTAGAGCCGTAATAATGACGTGAATGGTGAGGCAAGTGAGAATGACAAAGCAAAAAGAAGAAATACAAGAATGCAATTAAGTCCAATGTGATGGGCTGCCTATATTGAGAGCATCCGCAATGATGCAGTTTCCCTCTTTCTATTTCGTATTCGTCTACTTTATTTTTTTACTAATTTTTTTATTTATCTTTCCCGTTTTATAACTACATGTATGCAATAATGGGGTTCCCCATTTACATATAAAAATTATTCTGTTATTTCTTTGGGAACCTCCTCCAAAATTGGTGAAACCTTATATTTTGGGATGTTGGTGCAATAATGGAGTTCCTCGTATGAGGAAAGAGAAGACAAATGTTATTAAGAGGGTGAGCGTTTATTATTATTATTATTATTATTTTTTTTTTTTTTATTATAATATGCGCGCAGCTTTCATTAATATAAAATGAAAAGTTTACAAGAAGTTGGTGGGGAGCCGAGAGACAATCTGGGCCCCCACCCCCTTAGCTATAGAAAAACTAAGTCTAGTAAAGATATAAGCGGCCACCCGAGCCCCAGCATTCTGAGATACCGAGAATTTCTGGATCCGATTCAGCAAGTCAATAGCATCGGAACCCAACTCCCCAAGCGAAGAGAAAGAGAAGGGTAGGAAACCGTAACCAGCAGCCTCGCACAACTCCCTATACTTAGCACACTTGCGCTGCGCAGCATCAGTAACAACCCGTCCCGGCACAAAATCGGTCATCCCAGTCTGTGTCAAGGGAGAGGACCCAGTCAAATCAACATACACGTCACGTCCTCTGTCCCAAGAATAGAGCAGCAAATCCGCAGGACGAAGAGAGCCGCCCTGTCCGTCAACTAAACCGATATCCACCTCCTTGCCCGTAGAAATACCAGATCTATTATTATTATTATTAGTATTATTATTAGTTCAGTTCAGTTTAATGAGCTTTGAGTTGAGTTCAACTAAATTGTACTCGTGATCATGAGTTGTAAAAAGTTAGAAAGAAGAGGGGGTTGGTGGGTTGAATATAATAAGGGTTTTATAGTCAGAAACGGCGTCCGGGACTGTGAGTAACATCATCATCGTTGTATATAAATAACATGATCTCATCCTTAATATTATTATATTAATAGGGGGACTACATACTAGTATTACTAAGAGAGACTGAGATTAATAATAGTACTAATAATAATGGGTAATAACAATGATGATGATGATGATGATGGTTACTTGCCTCTATTTGAGACGAAAGAAGCTAAGGGAAGATTAATAGGACACAGACTCAGTGTTTTGATTGCAATATGTTTAGTATGGATTTACAGAGTTACCCATTTCCCGGAAACAGCTAGACTGGCGTGGTTTGCTTTGTTTCTTTCTGAGATTTGGTTTACCTTTTACTGGCTTCTTACTCAGCTTCTTCGCTCCAATTGTATCTATAGATATCCCTTTAGACATCGCCTTTCTATCAGGTAATGGATAATACTGTCTTGTTCATTTATTAGCTGATGATATACTATTTCATTTCCTTGTCTATATATAATAATATGCAATGACGATGCTAGTATAGGCACGAAGATGAGTTGCCAAAGGTAGACATATTTGTATGCACAGCAGACCCGTTGATAGAGCCACCATTGATGGTAATCAATACTGTTTTGTCGGTTATGGCCTACGATTATCCACCCCAAAACCTCGCCATCTTCTTGTCCGATGACGCTGGATCAATTCTAACATTTCATGCGCTCTATCAAGCCTCCCTTTTCTCTAAGCATTGGTTGCCATACTGTCGAAATTATAATGTTCAACCAACCTCTCCTGCTGCTTATTTTACCTCATCCATGCCTACCCCTTCTAACTCTCTTCATTCTAACCACTTCCTTTCTATCAAGGTCTCTTTCTAAAACAACCCACTACTTAAATTTATTATTTTGTTCCTTCACATTATTATATTCAAATGGATATTCTTACCTTCAAATTCCAGAATTTGTATGACGAAATGGCCAATAGGATCGAGGCCTCAACCGGCTTGGGTAGAATACCAGAAGAAATAGTCGATATGCACAAAGGATTTTCCAAATGGAATAACAAGACTTACACTTCTAAGCAAGACCATGATACCATTCTTCAGGTTTGATAACCCCTGCCCTTAAGAGTCGCTATGTATATAACACAATACAACACTTGATTAAGCTACATATGCCTTCTTGTTGTTCGAGTTTGATATCATTTTTGTATATTCATTCATGTATAGATATTGATTGATGGAGGAAATAAAGAATTGAGAGATGTTCAAGGTTATGAATTGCCGTCACTAGTGTACTTAGCGCGTGAAAAGAGGCCTACTCGTCCCCATCATTTCAAAGCTGGAGCTATGAATGCATTGGTAATTATACCTTATTATTAATTAACCTCGTATTGTGGTCATTGCTAATTAAGCAACAGATCGGATAAGATACAGAATAGAAACTTCCATTGTTTTCTTGACGATTGACAAAGGAAAGACCAAGATGTGATTACTAATTTGATTTTCAAATGCAGTTAAGGGTATCAGCAGAAATAAGCAACGCGCCAATAGTTCTTAATGTTGATTGTGATATGTATTCCAACAATTCACAATCCATTAGGGATGCACTCTGTTTGCTTATGGATCAAGTACAAAGCCAAGATATAGCATTCGTCCAATTTCCTCAAAATTTCGATAATGTTGACCAAAATGATATCTACGGTGCTCACCTTCACGTCATCAGTCAAGTAACCAAACCATTACTCTTTCTTTTTAAATTCGATTAATTTAACAAAATATTCCCACTTTCTTTGTTAATTCCATTTTGGCATGTACGCATTTCTCAAATTCCACAAACAACAAGTCTCATTGAAGACGGACATATCCGAAGTCTTCAATGAGAATTAGTGTTCCACTACATGTCTACAGTCAGACTACAGTACATGATATTTCTCATGATTTTGATTTGCTGTTATAATTTATAAGTACAGTTGAATTGGAGTTGGATTTTATAGGTCGAATTGCCAGGATTAGATGGTATTGGAGGTCCGCTTTACATAGGAACCGGGTGTTTCCATCGCAGAGAAATATTAGAGGGGCTTAAATACAGCAAGGAGTATAAGATCAAGTGGAAGACCCAAAACACGACCACTGCAAATAGAACATTGGACGAGTTGGAAGAAAGAGCCAAGAAGCTTGCTAGCTCCACATATGAACTGAACTCCCAATGGGGAAAGGAGGTTTGTATTTATTTTCCTATAATAATAATATCAAAGCTACGCGTGTGACGGTGTGAGTGACACCATGTCGTATATGTACGAATATGATTCTTGTAATTTAAAAGTAGGAAAATGCATGCAGGTTGGACTGAAATACGGATGTCCAGTTGAAGATGTGATAACGGGTTTAGCTATTCAGTGTCGAGGGTGGAAATCAGCGTACCTGAACCCGGAAAGGAGTAGTTTCCTAGGGAAGGCAGGAACAACATTGGAAGATACACTAGTACAACATAAGAGATGGAGTGAAGGTGATCTTCAAATAATGCTTAGCCATTGTCCTTTCTGGTATGGAAGAAATAAAATTAGCATTGCCCTTCAATTGGGTTACTCCCATTATTGCTTTTGGGCAGTCAACTCTTTGCCAACCTTGTGTTATTCGACCATCCCTTCTCTTTACTTGTTAAGGGGGATTCCCCTCTTTCCCCAGGTACTTGTTCTTTTAAACTCCCATCTGTTTTTATACAGTAATATGATATGATGTGTTTGTAAATCCAACATTGCACTGAATTCTCTATGACAGGTATCAAGCATATGGTTTTACCCTTTTGCCTACATTATTATAGTCAAGTACACATACAGCCTATTAGAGTTTCTAAGTTGTAAAGGCACACTTTCTCAATGGTGGAATGAGCAAAGGATATGGCTTTACAAACGAACATCATCATACCTCTTCGCCTTCCTGGACACCATTTTAAAGTTACTCGGATTTTCCGACATGAAATTTGTGATCACTAACAAAGTTACCGACGACCAAGTGTTTCAAAGATATCAAAATGGAATCATGGAATTTGGAGTGCCTTCGCCCATGTTTACCGTATTGACCACTCTTGCTTTGATAAATTTGTTTGCCATGGCGATCTTTGTGAAAAAGTTGGTAACTGGGGAAAATAAGGTGGTAGTTGTTAAGAGTTTGAGCTTGCAAATTTTGTTATGTGGTGTCTTGATTTTAATCAACTACCCTTTGTTTGAAGCACTTTACATCAGAAAGGATCAAGGCAAGATCCCTAGATCTGTGGCTCTAAAGGCAACCTTTTTCGGGCTTTTAGCATGTGCTTTATTTTTAAGGTGGTAGTCATTTTATGCTACACTTAATTTCGAGTTCAAATGTAAAATACTTCTACTTCATGTAAATGTTGTGGTGCTTGTAGTTTTAATTTTTGCAGTGTGTAACTATTGTAATACCAGTACGTTAAGTGTTAACTAGTTTGAATCCATGTAGTAGTTTTAATTTTTGCACGTTTTCTGGAAATCTTGAATCAGATCTGCTGCTTTTTCCCGTTCTCTCTTACTCCAGTCATGTTTCCTACTCAGTAATGTAGATGTTTTATGTCTGTAATGTAATGTAAAGATATAGGATTATATTGGAGTACTACCAAAAATGTCTTGGCAGAAGTTAGACTCAACCTACTAAAGGTTTGAAGCTCAAATCCTTGCTGCAACTCATACTGTACCAGTTGACTGAAAGGATTGCAAAGGAACCAAAACCGGACCATCCATAATGCGGATGAATAACTGAAATACTCGTACTAAGTTGCGTAGACCCTGCACATACATATGCTGTAGACACTCCAAGAAATGAACATACATTTGCGGTAAGTAAATGTTCTTATCCAGGGAAACACAAACAAAGTCAAATTCCAAAATCAAATCACCCATTGAAAACAAAACCCATGTTATATCACAAACCAGAAGCTTTACAACACAAAAGCACAAGAAACACGAAACACCCATACAATTCATTACATGTATAAATACATTGTGTTCATTTCAGATTTCATTCTCCACCCCAAATCATTCCTACAGTACAGAGAAAAAAAAACGTTGACCCAGGAAGCACCTATTACAACTTCTTAAATCTTGTCTCCGGGAAAAATGTCAGGGTGGGGTCTCAACCAGACGTCACTCTACGACCAGTTCTTACTAGACATAATCACATCAAGAGTGTACATCCGGGGCTTGTACGCAGCACAACCACTTTTTCTGCAAAAATCAATGGCAATGAGCCCTAAGTTACAATAAAAGTAAATCATGAAACACGAAACAACAAAAGCGTGATGTAGCTGCCTAACTGCTTGATATAAATCATCTTCCAGCCTCAAAGGTGCAACTTTCATTAAAAGAAAAAGGCACATTTAAATGTGATTTCAGGAGCACAATATACATCCAAACAAAATGATCACACCCTCCGTCTCACTATTATTGTTCCCTTTCTTCTAAAATTTATCCCAAAATAATTATCCCCTTTCTAAATTTAATAATGAAAAAGTTATCCCATCCAATATTGCCTCTAGATTAACTATCCCCTCCTCACCACAATATTATTGTCTCAGCTTTCTACAATTCATACGGGTAGAATTAGAAAGGGGCGACAATAATTATGGGATGGAGGAGTAAATATTCACCCATACAGGGCAATGGCAGAGCGATGCATTTTTTCCTTTTTTTTGGGAGGAGGGGAGGAATTAGGGCATGCTTGGAATAGGGAAAACTGATATGGGGAAATTAAAGGGGAAACACAATGGGAAGTAAAAGGTAGTAATATTGGTGACTTGGATAGGTAAAAGGATGAAAAGAGGGTAAAGGTTACTCCGTAAACGAAGTTAATAGTTACCCCCCTTCTCTATAGGGTAATAGTGGAGTAATACATCACCCACAAATGAGAATAATAATAACCCCTTCACATCCCCTTAGAGGCCTTCACCACCCCTTTCGGCACCATCATATCCATTGTTTTGATTTCCATGACCCCAATCAAGCCCTTAGATGTAGCACTTAAAAAAATGTTAAATGACATCAAAACAGAGCCTTTTCCTGGGTTGTCCGCGGTCTAAGCATTCTGTCGATCAACTTTGGGATTCAGTAAAGCAGACTTTACATTTACACGTTCGCTATAGAGCCCCCCATTAGACCCCTCCCCACCCTTGACCACATGAAAGTAACGTGCTCTATAAGATGATTTTGAAACTGGAGAGCTCAAGTTAGCAAAAACTTACAGGCTGAGACTTATTGAGCTCCATTCCAGGCTTAGAAGTAGGCTGGCTATTTCCAGGGGACTCAGGTTTTCCACCAGTCTTCTTTTCGTCCCTGGCTTTATTAAAAATTACAGTGAATCCCTCTGCTGATGATGGGTCATTGACGTCCCACTCACCAAACTTAGGCAATGGCCTTCCCTTGTCCTGTAAAAATGACCAACAATGAGAGATGTCAAGGCCAGCTCCTGAGTGGAGCTGAATTGCCAGTAAGCGAAAATAAACCTTTTAACAATTAGAGACTCAGACAGCAGCAGCTACAAAGAGGACATTGGAAGGGGTAAAAACCCGTGGTAGGGAGAGAACTGTGAAAATAAAGAGAAGATGCAGGTATTCGGAAAAGGAGATGAATCTGTTGGTGAATTTTTGAAAAGGAAAGGGGGAGGAAATGAAGCTTACGACCAATCGAATAGTAACAATAAAAAAACTATGGGTGGAATGGTGAATTGATGTGTTTTAGTTAATTTCTTTCCGCTTCCCTGTTTAGAAGCAAGGGGCCCCTCTATATCTGCAACTAATTTCCATGATGCCAGACCATCATCACCAAAGACGAGAAGCACAACTCAAGAAACACAAGAGTGTCAATATATCATGGTCTTACGTATAATCATCCACAACAAAATCAGAGCTGTTTAGTGACGCACATAGATGAACAAATTCTCAGACAAGATCTTAGGTCAACCTTCATCATACAATCTTATTCAACACTCAAAATTCCAAAAAGAAAAAAGCACAAGTTTTGAAAAGGTTCCTAAATCCTCAAAACAATTATTGATACGCACATAATTTACAAAATAACAGATACACCAGCACCGCAACAACAACAACAACAACATTACCCCGGAAATCATGTTTTAGGATATAAAGCTATGAAATGATACAGCAAAGCAGAATAATGGAATGAAATGATGCATCCCTAACCTAACCTAACCTAACCTAACCCTTATAGGGATCTAAAACTATGAATTAAGTCGCTAAAGATGATTCCAATATTTTAACATGGGTCAATGGAGTACACCACAATTCCCCCAAAACAAAACAAATCAAAAATAATGGGAAAATGGGAATCAGAGAAAACCCAAAAGATAAATAAATAAATACGAAAGGCAGTAATTAATTAAATAGACGGATCAAAATGGAAGGCAGTAATTAAAGATGAAAGCAGCAGCTAGGGTTAGTATGATATAAAAGGGGTAAAATTAAAACATACCGTCATGAATGTAATAGTAATAGT
Source organism: Heliosperma pusillum (assembly GCA_022085475.1). NCBI lineage: Eukaryota > Viridiplantae > Streptophyta > Magnoliopsida > Caryophyllales > Caryophyllaceae > Heliosperma > Heliosperma pusillum. Next base: position 64,687 of record JAIUZE010070669.1, on the reverse strand, counting down.
AATAGGGGAGGACAGAGACGAAGATAGATAGAGAGATTGTTTTTGTTTTGTTTTCCAAGATTTTATTGATTGATTTTTTGATTTTCTGGAGAAATCAAAATTAATTCATTAGTTTGGCTTTCTAATTTTGTCTCTATGTATTTTAGGGAAGGAATCAAGGATGGAAGGAAGGCCGGTAAATTAACGATGGAGGTTCCGACAAAAGTGCACGGAATGGACTTCATTATATTTATGAAACCACAAATTCTCATTTAAGACGGGACGAAAATGGATCGCTCCTCACAAAGAGCAAGTGGGGGGTATGTGGGGGAAAATGGATCATTGCTCTTTGTGAGAAGGGATTGGTCATTTTTAAGCTTAAAACGGGTTGATCCGTCTTAAAAGAGACTTGTTGTTACCAAACTAATTTAGGACTCGTGCAGTTACACGGGTATATTTAACAGAATTTTTTAAATTTTTTGTATGACAAAATTGTACAACAAATAACAATATTAAGTACTCAGTAATAATCGAGCCCAAGAAATTTATTATTTAGCAAGTGAGACGTAAACTTAGAATAAAAAATAAACTTTTAGCAAACTGTTTATATGTACTAACAATGATATTCCAAATCACTAAATACGATGCACTTAGATGCCATTTTATTTGCATTGCATTAGTGGTAACATATAATTTATAGATAAGCAAAAGGAGAAAAAGGAAAGACAAATCCTGGAAAACTGACGAATCCAACCAATTGTAACCCAATGACATTAATTATTCCTTATAAGCTTCGTGAAATTAGTTGTACGCGTTGATTTTAAATGGGTGCCAAGAGATTAACATGAGGCGGATATAACTAGGACCATATAATCAGATGTATATGAACATGTGACATCTAATACCATTCTAATAGTTTATATGCAATTTTTTTGAGCTATTAAATATTTTTAGTTACATTTTAGTTTGTAGGCGTCGAAATTAAAATCTAATTAAGTTTATATATATTGTTTCTGAGTTTTATTATAATATTTCGAGTTTAAAATTTATATAAATACGCTCGAATTCTTTTAAATGAAGCTCTAAATCTATACCGTATACAACTGGTTATATAATCTACTAATTGAGAGATAACACGGACTTAAAATCACCACTCATATTTTTAGCATCTATTATAACACAAATTTTAGAATAAGACGGTCTTATATAGTGAGATGGTTTCATTTTAGAAAAAAATCATTTCTTTATTGTTGTTGGTAAAAGAGTAATTTCTTATAAAATTGAACCGTCTCACACAAGACTTACCATGGTTATTGATATCATTTGCATTTATACGTGTGGACATAAGTGATACATTCACCTTATTATCTATCATACTACCTATAGGCTATATATATTCAGTTCATTCCTATTTACATTTTCAATCCCCCAAATAAAAAGAGGGATCATAAATCTTCATAAAACCCCTTTTTTTTATTCATCATTTATTTTGTTCATCACTTTCAATTACACACCCCAAAAAAAAACATCCAAGTAAAACCCATAAACTTTCAAAGCGTGGCTATTATTATTCATATTAATTAATTTGTTCTACATTTGTGATTCCATGTTAGCGTTACTAAGAGGTTTAGCGCTGAAGGCTATATGCCTTTTCATCTTCTTCACTATTTTCTTATGTCACATAATTGGTGAGTTTAATCATTTTCATAATTTACAATATTTGTTCATAATCCTATTTTCTCTTGTCATTTAGAAATTTTTCCATTTTTTAAAAATATGCCACAAGAATATTGAAAAATGGGACAATTTCTATATATGAAGTTGGACAAGTTTTTTTTGTGAATAAATGGGTGAATGTTTTAAATTAATGTTTTAATGTGGTGCATGCAGATGCGTATGACCCACTTGATATCAGTGGAAACGTAACAATTCAATGGGATGTAATGCAAGAAGAGTCCAGTACGTATAACGTAAGTTGACAACACTTTTTTATCAAATTAATTCATGTTTGTTTAACATTATTAGTATTTTATTTTTCCAGATTAGTTTTTGGGTTGTTTGAAAGTTTCTTCAACATTTTTAGTTGTTATGTATGTAAGGTACCCCGTATCTCATTATGCACTAAACACATTTGTTTATAGGATAAATGTGTGCCTCTTGAGTGTTTTTAGGCTGTTAGTTTGCCAACTGTACAAGTATATATTACATCTTGCATTTTGAAGAATAAGAACGAAACATTTCTGGTGCACTAAAACAAATACAAAGGCTTAAACTTTAAGAAAAACGTCTAGGAAAATACATTGTCAAATGCGTGTGAACCAAAAACTGAGTTTTGGACTTAATCATAATTTTTATATGATTTACTTTGATATAGTTTTGAAATTCTATGGAATTTAGATACATAAGATTTACATTTAAAGTAGTAATACAAAATAAAAGAAGAGACCGTATGTAAGATGAGTTCCTTGTAGACATAGATTGTTTGAAGAGTTATTGATTCAAGATTTCAAGTAATGTGTACAAGAAATGCAGGCAGACATAACAATATACAATTATCAGCAGTATAGACACATAGAGTGGCCACCGGGGTGGAGTTTAAGCTGGGAGTGGCAGGCAAATGAAGTAATATGGCAAATGCAAGGAGCAGAGGCCAAGGAGCAAGGTTCTTGTAACAAGTCATTAGGCACACCCCCTCCTCATTGTTGCCTTAAGATTCCCGTCATCATCGACCTTCAACCCCAAACTCCTCTCACTAAACAGTCTGCCAATTGCTGCAGAGGAGGTGTACTCACTTCCATGGCACAAGACATGTCTAAAAGTATCTCCCATTTTCAGATGAGTGTTGGAGGAGACTCTTCTAATTTTACAATGCCTACTAATTTCAAGTTTGGTACCCCTGGGTATACTTGTGGTCCACCTCAGGAAGTTGTCCCTCCTACTAAGATCTCTGAGGATGGGGGACGACGTTGGAGGCAAGCGCTTCGTAAGTTTTTTTTGCCCCCAAAAGAGTTGTTGATTCTTTTTAGCTAGCTAGCCTTGGACTTTTTTGGAATGAAAAGACGTGACGCTTATTTTTGAATACAAACTAATTGCAGGTACATACAAGGTGATTTGTAGCTATTCCCAGTTTCGAGCCGCACCTGCCCCAACGTGCTGTGTCTCGTTATCTGCATTTTACAGTGAGACGATAACATTATGCCCCGAGTGTACATGTGGCTGCCAAGGTCAACCTGGCTTATCATGTGTCAAGTAATTTCTTTTTCACACACAACTTCCTTCCATCACTAAACTCATTAATATTCACACACACCAATTGTCAAATTTAAATACAGAAAAGGACAGACTCCCCCAGCATTGCCAAAATCAAAAGACCCGGATTATGCACCTCCAGCTTTAGTGAATTGCACGGCTCATATGTGTCCGATTCATGTTCACTGGCACATTAAGCAGAGCTACAAAGAGTATTGGAGAGTGAAGATTACAATAATGAACCTGAATTTGCACAAGAATTACACTTCCTGGAATTTGGCAATAGAGCATCCTAATCTTAGCCATTTGGTGGAGTCTTTTAGCTTCAACTACAAGCCCATTACTATGGATCGTCCTATCAGTAAGTACACTCTATTTATTTTCGGCGGCCAAAATAAAGAATGCACAATAGCATTGTCCGACTCTTGTGCAGTACCTGATGCCAATCTTGTAGTTGTTAATAATAGGGTTTGTTTTCAGATGACACAGGAATGTTTTGGGGAATACAACACTTCAATGATGTACTGATGCAAGCAGGAGAAAATGGGAATGTGCAAAGCGAGATGCTACTGAGGAAAGTAGGAGGGAGCTTTGGTTTTGAAGCAGGATGGGCATTCCCAAAGCGAGTTTATTTCAATGGCGAAAATTGTGTCCTGCCTCTCCCTGCCGATTATCCCAGATTGCCTAATGAGTGATATGTGTCAAAATCAATCTATCTATCTATCTATCCATCTATAGGGTTTTATTTGGTTTAAACTTGTGTATCACATCAGAATTGTTCCATATGGTTGGAGTAAAGTCCTATACTGTAGGTATACGGAGTATTATTTAGGTAGCTTTTAAGTGTTGTTATCAATGTCTTGGATCATGTACTCATAACAGAGCAGCAGTGAATGATGGAAAACAAGAAATATTGATATTTGACAAAGAGAAGGGAGTCGCCATCTTTCTATGTATTGATATACTCATTCAAACCCCAATAATAATAATAATAATACGAGTTAATAAAGGAGATAATAAAAGTGACATGAAGGGAGTAATAATTAAAGGAAAAGGGAAAACAAGAAATATGTAAGGTAGGGTATCGATATGGCTGAAAGGATATAACAATAATTGTTTATTAAGATTTCAACCTTACCCACAATGAGTGACCCTAATGATAAGTAGTCAACCTTTTGGTTTTGAAGCCAGGAGTTTGATTTTCAGTGAGTTAAAATATAACGATACGGTAGGGATCAACATCACATTAAGTTCTCAGTGAAAGATATTGCTCATATTTTATAATAATATTTAATCATGATTATATCTTTATGTCTTGATTATTTGTCGAATATTTTGACATATATCTTTCGAGGTCGAGTTTTGATTTGGGCTCGGGGTCGGGCTCAGGCTCGGCTGGGGGTAGGATACTAGGACGTAGACCGTGAAATGGATAGCGCAAAACAAATAGAGAGCAGAAAAAAGGAAGATAAAGAAAAGCAGGAATATTTGTAATGGAAGCTTGTTGTTCATCATCATCTTCCTCCTTTGTCAAGTTCCAGAAACCCAGTTGGTGTTACTCAAAAACATTAACTACCAATGCACATTATCCGAATTCCCCACCTCACAAAACCCACAACCTCAATTCACTGGTTTCACCACATAGAGCTGGTATTCTTATTCTTATTATATAATCTTCTTTTTTACTATACGGAGTTATTCATTTTAGAATTATAATCTTCTTAATCTCTTTGATTAAAACAAATGACTCCAGATCATTTCTGCTAACTACGGAGTATCATTTTTTTAATTGCTCATCAGCTCATGCTTTCTTTTTTTAATTTGTTACTCTACTCGTCATTGTTTTTGTTCTGCTTCATTTCGTCATTGATTTTGCTCTGCTTCATTTTTTAATTGTAAATTTGTTCTCGTAATTCCTACTCCCTTTGTCCCACTCAGTCGTAATTTTAATCAAAGCAGACAAACAATTGGGACGGAGGGAGTATTACTTGACGAGTCTCCAAATAATTTCTGGTAATTCCTGATGTTGTCATTTTCTTACTAATGATTGGGACGGAGGGAGTATCAAAGCAAAACGATGATTGCCATTGTTTTTGTTTTACTCTAACAGATAAGTTATAGAATTTCCGGTCGCTATAGACTAGTCACTAGTGCATCATAAAAGTGCTTGACTTAGTCTCACACCGTTTTGCTGATTTGATGTGCTGTTGATCAATCATCTAGTTGCTGCTGTAAGGTTGATGCGAATAGAATATGGGGGTGCCTTTGCTGATTTGCTGAATGACAAGGGAAAGGGTTCCGGCAAAAATGAGATGGCGTATGCTGAAAGGACTCTTGGATTTCGCACCAGGGACTTAGATGACCGTGATCTCAGATTGGTCTGCACTCTATTTCTACAACTTCCTTTTAAGCTTTTTCTACCAACATCCATCATGCCTCTATTCTTTCACTCTTATTATGTTGCATCTTGGTTGTCGCAATCATCTACTGGATGCTATGTTACAAAACACTACAACTACTCACTCCTTCACATTGTAATCGTAGGTCACAGAAATTGTTGGTGGTACAATTCGTTGGAGAAAATACCTCGATTACCTCATTCACTCTTTATGTCATGATCACAATACCTTTACCAATATGGAACCTCTTCTCCTACAGGTATATCACTACAATATCTCTACTATTACATCTTCCAGCCTTTTCTAATCTTCTATGCATAATTCATTTTCTCCGAGTATTTTGGTGCCAAGTCTTTGTTCAGAGTAGTTTATTCACAGAAAGGATCATGGTATTAAAATTACCCTGACACTGATAATTGCTGTTTCTGGCATAGCATCAACTTGAAAGACATTACTTTAGATTTCTGAAGAGAATGTAGATGAAACTTTTAAATACGAATATTTGACACCTCTATCAAATATACAAAGTACGCCCCTCTCGTGTACCCAAAAAAAGAAAGTATTGTTCCCTTACAGAAAAAAATAAAATTATAATTACTTCTTGATGGAACACCATCCTTTACTAATTGTAATTTGTTTTCCAGATCCTTAGGATTGGATTCTATGAAATTGTTAAATTGGATATGCCGGCATATGCTGTTGTTGATGAGGTAAGCTTCTAACCTCTGCTTTCACTCATTCTCTCTGTCTCAAGCCAGGCATGTCGAATTAACTGAGGGAACTACCTTTTTCTACATGAATATAGTTACTCTCATTTAGGAATTATCTTCTACTCCCCATGTTGCTAGGGTATTACTAGTTGAGCCAGCTTCGTTTTCCTGCTTGGATAGTTTTCTTTTTGACATGCATGCACTTGTCTTTGTTCTACCCTCGATATTAATTATGTATATTCAGGAAGGTAAAGAGCCATAGAAATCAATTAATGCCCAATTGTTATTTACCATGGCATGGCAGACTTGTACTTATTCTGGGTTATGACTACAGAATGTTAATCTTGCCAAGTATGCATTAAGACCAGGTGCAGGAAATATGGTGAATGGCATCCTCCGAAAGTTAGTTTTCCTAAAGGTTTAACCCTTACTCATCCTTAAATTTGCTTTTTTATCTCTTGGGAGTTAAAATTCTATTTGGCTAGTGCTACAAAATGTATGCTGTCTATATACCCCTAATATTTTAATTTGAAACAAACTCATCATTTATTGTTAACCAAAGTCACCCTTGGTTACAGGACACTAACTCACTTCCTTTGCCCGAGTTGGGAGGTGATGACCGCACACAAGCACGTGCTCTGGCTACAACTTATTCCCATCCAGTTGTGAGTATGATGATTTTGTGGTGCTTAATTGTTTAGGGCGATGCTCGATGAAGAAAAAAAGAAATCGTCAATTCAGATACATACATATAAATTGCATGCGAGAAAAAAACAATCAAAGCATGCTATGAAGGTATTCATCAATTTTTAATGCTAACTTGTTCCGTTTAATCCTTCGGCTCTGCTAGTGGATGGTAAGAAGGTGGACAAAGTATCTTGGACAAGAAGCAACCATCAAACTAATGATTTGGAATAATGCTAATCCTTGTTTTAGTTTGAGGTAGACTCTTGACATTCTAATGTTTTATTGCGCACTCTCTCTCTCTCTACAAATCCAAACACCCTACAAATTCATAACCTCTCTCTCAAAAATGGTGGGCCCATGGTGTTTAAATTTGAAGGAAGGGACTATAATTTCTGGAGTAATCTGGTTTCATGTTGTTTGGCTTAGTTTTGCTTTCTTGGTCTAGGGCAAATACTGCAAAAGGATTTACTCGAAATGACCTCATTAAGAAGCTTGATATTTTGAAAGTGAGTTACTACTTGCCTTTGGTGCTGTAATGAGCTTTTTGCTTGAAATTCTAACCTTATCACTGCACATTTTCTTCAGGTTTCATATGAACCATCCATGTATTTGGATAATTTTGTCTGCATTAGAAGTGGTATGCAGGTGCTGTCTTGGTTCTGCTTGGCGTTTTTCTAAACTTTTTTTCTGAACTAAATATCACATTGGACTTGTTCTACATCTTGATCGGTTGTCTTCTCATGTCACAGACTGTGTTACAAACTGGATTTCTACGAGAAGGTCTATGTTCGGTTCAGGATGAGAGTGCAGGTCTGCAGATCTCAGTTCCATTATAGGCAGTAGCTTCAATGATGGTGCACCTAGCCTGGGTTATTAGTTTGTGTATTATTGTGCACATCACTTCGGCAGGCTAAGCCCGAAGGGGTGATTGACCAGAAGAATGGCCACTTCACCATTGATTCTTGTCCTGGATATTTCCTCTTTCCATCACTATATGTTTGAAAATTGAAATCAACACAACCCCGACGTCATTGTTTTCATGGATGACGTCTCATACTTGGTTTAAAACCACTGTGCCCAGGTCTGCACGAAATGTGCACCTTCACCTCTCGTCTCCTTGGTGTCCCTTTCAAAATAAGTTTCCAGACGAAGATAGAAATTTATTATATGTCTGCTACTCTTGCTCCCAACTTCCTTTTCTTTTGACGACAAGTTAAATAACACATTATTACTTTTACTTCAGGTCTAGCTGTTTCGGTTCTTGATCCACAGCCAGGTGATTGCATCATTGATTGTTGTGCAGCTCCAGGTGGGAAGACACTCTTCATGGCATCTTGTTTAAATGGCCAAGGTGTGACAGGACTACTGGCAAATGCTCGGCTTCGTTTTTAGCTAACTACTTAGGAGTTAGACTTCTGCTTTATCTTATTCGAATGTATTACTTTTCAGGTATGATATCTGCCGTTGACATAAATAAAGGCCGACTCCGAATCCTCAAGGAGACGGCTGAGCTGCAGAACCTTGATAACGTGATCACTTGTGTCCATGCTGATCTTCGTCCTTTTTCAGTAAGTTAAGGAAAAGTGCTGTATTGTTTTCAGTTGCCCTCGTGATATATTTATTGCCTCTTCTTATTTGAAACTTATATTTCCATTCATTTCAGAACAGCAGTCAGGCCAAGTTTGACAAAGTTTTACTGGATGCTCCATGTTCCGGACTGGGTGTACTCTCTAAAGTAAGTATTCACCTTACGTAAAATGCCATAATTATCTAGAAGCCTTAACTTCACTCTTATAATTGGTGAAGAGGTCGGATTTGCGCTGGAATAGAAGATTGGAGGATTTGGAGGAGCTCAAGACATTGCAGAATGATCTCTTGGATGCTGCTTGCAAGTGAGATCAAGGGCTTTCTTTCCTTCTGAATTGTATATTAGATAAATTACTCTGGAGTTACAGGGAAACTTGTATGAGACACTCTCACATAAGTTTTTGTGTAGAAGTTTGTTTTCTTCCCCTGGATTTGAATTCTTCAATTAATCTGAGTTATGTATGACCTTTTCTTTGTGCGCTAATACTACATCTGCAGGCTAGTTGAAACAAATGGTGTGCTTGTGTACAGTACGTGTTCAATTGATCATGAAGAGAACGAAGAGAGGATCGCTGCATTTCTTCTAAGACATCCGGTATTAAGAGTATCTATCTAGTATATATTGCCTTCATAATGCTTCTTTTCGGTTCTTTTCTCATTATCTAGTATGCAGTATCTATCTAGTACAAACTAAAATGATTCATCCTTGGCCATTGCAGGAATTCCAAATAGAACCTGTTCACAATTATGTGCCATCAGACTTTATAACAAAAGAAGGGTTCTTCCGCTCGTGTCCAGTGAAGCACTCGATGGATGGAGCTTTTGCTGCACGTCTAGTTCGACAGGGATAATGTGGATCGTCAGGCATGAAAATTCAAGATAAGTCGTGGTTCAGTGAGCTGGGCCAGAGCCTGAATTTGAAGTTAGTCTCAGACTCTCAGTAGATGAGATAAAGGTACTTGTGCGACAGAAACTACCGAGTACTAAACTTCCTTGGCATGAATCATTTAATTTTTCATAGGATTCAACCAGCTTGAGTCTTTCCAAGACTGAACGACATCACACATTTGCACTTGAAGGCTGGCAAAAGGTGGAAGTCGGAAGCTGTTTTTCTAGCGACAATACTTTGGGCAAGAATATTGTAGCTTAGGTTAATTTGTATTAATTTCATAGTACACGCCCACTCCTTTTATATCAATCTTTTTGTGCTTGAATTATCTCGCAATGTATGAAGAACATGAGCTGTACCAGACTATCATTATCCAAGTGCATAAGCAAAAGCACAGCAGATTAGACGTATGATGTAAACTTTGGAAACTGAAGTACTCAATTGGGAAGTGGATTCTTCAGTATCAGTTTGTGATCACTTGTAAGCACTGCTGTGAATGGAGAACACGAGCCCTAGGAAGCTTCCAGGTTTACTTGTTACAACACCCTTGGACTATGGATTCCAGTCTTCCATGCCGAGACTAGCAGTCACGTTCTTAAGATAATTCGGCCAATATGTGTGTTGATCATTCATGCGGCCAAATACACCTATTAAGGCCATACTGCAATGAGGGAATGAGGGGGAACCATGTGCGCGCAATTAGTGGTGCATAAAGAAAAATTCATGTCGACATTTATTCTTTAGGATGGTGATGTTGGGGACGAAAACATTCAAACTATTTTAATACAATGATAATCAAGACTACATGTATAAAAAAAAATACAACATTCTCACATCCAATTGCAAGAATGAGAAAATCCTATACTGTGCTCTCTGACATTTGACCATTCTCCTCTCCAAAATTGTAACGCTCAAATACTTCAAACAACAATTCTCGACAAGGCACAACAGCACCAAGCTTTATACAAGCCAAAAATGCGCCCGAAAGTTTACGGTGAAGACTGTAAGCCTCGGCAGGTGGAGGAGTCAAACGGTGTTTAAGCATTGTAGCCCCTAAATTAGAGAGGCTTTGTGTAATATTTGTGGATCGAAAGTCATACCCACCAGGTTTTGAGAAAGGCAACCCCACTACAAAGCCAGCTTGAACGTGGGCATCTAACATTATGTCTGACTCCATTCCCGATATGAAGCCAAGTCTATGTGACATCTCGATGACTGCATCTCTGTCACAATTGGCGCAGGCAACGACCTAACAATATCCATGGATTTTAGAAACCATTCTAAAAACCTACGAGATTTTTGTTCTGAAATAAATTATCTCTTTTTGGTTGAGTGGGAGAAAAGAACTACTACAAACAGATAAAATTACCATTCTCAGATAGTCATCAACAAAGGTTTTGGGAAAATCCCGTGCAGCTCCAAAATCAATGAGATTAATCATTCTTGTTGGTTCATCAAACAAGTAATTACTCCAATTAGGGTCAGTCTGCAATGAAGAGCAAAATGAACAAATAATTTCAGAGAGAGGAGATTGTTTACAAGAATGCAAGGGAAAAAGAAAAAAAGAGTGTTTTCTCCACCAAAAAAACTTGACTTATCAGTAGATTCATTTGCATATCTCAACATTAGAGCAATGCATAAAAACAGCACTTGAACCCGAGAGTTGACAGAAAAAAAAGTATAAAAAAATGAATGAAACCTGCCTGCATAAAGCGGAAGACAAACAGTTCCATCAAAGTAAGCTCCAGCAACTTCTTCCCAACATAATTACGAGTCTCTTGATCCAGTGAAGCAACTTTATCAATGGGGATTCCTGTAAAAAAAAGGCAGCACAGTGACATAGACATTTACATTGTGTAGCTTGATGAAATTAGATAAACCCTTAGACACAATATGAAGATATAATACAACGGTCATAAGCATCACATTCATGAGATACATGTGTGTACCACAGAAAGGATTAAGCTTCTGACTTAATATAGCACGCATACCCCCAACTTGTATTCTCTAATCTTGGAAACATCAAAAAGAAAAAAGAAAAAAATCTGTACCCGGCATTTTTTTTGAAACATACCCATGACACAGTTTCAACTCTTTCTTCGCATGTTTGGCAAAAGAGTCTGGCGCAATCATTTGATACCTTGGTGTATGACATTTGTCTAGAATACTACACAAACTACATTTATGACATTTCAAGGTGGAGATTGAAAGTCTCCTACTTTTTGTAGTTTTATAGACTTTGATTGAACACTGACTTACATCGGATCTACTCCGACCATCCCCCTTTTATTAGGATTAATTGATAGGAATAATCCATACTATGGGTGCCCTTCCTATATTACGCCAAAGTATGTTTTAACCAACTATAATCTTAACTATCCTAAACCCTTCCCTTGTTACACCTAAGTGACCGGTTACCTGAAGAACCTGTTACCCCTTTGTTTATATTATCCTTGTGTCCTTAAACTGAACATAAGAAAGAACTAGACTCAAAAGGCTTGCTTACACCAACATCATCTCAGAAATTCTCCTTCCAAAACAATCATCAAACACCAAACACCATGGTAAAAACATAATCTAGAAATCCCAGCTATAGTCAATATCTTCTCATTTTCTGAGCTTCTTGCCCTCATTTCTGATGGTGAAAATGGCGAACTCACTGATTTAAGATCTAACAATCCCATTTTTTATCTTGAGTTTCAACAGGTGGTTTTTTTTTTAATTGATTCGAAAATCCCATCATGTCTGGAAAGAAGGTGACGAGTTTGTATGTGGCATATCTGATCTTCTTTTGAAAATCAAATAAATGTAAACTAGTGTGATATCTAAAGTCCACGACGGCGGCGGGTTTGTGTGGTAAGATGGTGGGGGTGAAGTGGTGGCTGGAACAGCCTCGATGCCGTCCTAAGTGTGGTTGGTGGTGATGAGTTCATAGAGGTGATTAGATGGTTTTGGCTTTGGTCGAGGTGGTTCAAGATTTGTTTGGCTAGGCTGTGGTGGTCTCAGGTTGTTTTGATGGTGGTTGGGGCTGGATTGTGGTGGCGGTCGGAAATGATTGGAGCAATTGGTTTGGTTTGTGGTGGTTGGATGGTGGTCGTCTTAAACAGAGTGGTGGTGGTTGTGTTTTTTTACATATTTACGTTTTGCTATAGCAAATCACAGGAGATGAGATGAAAGATAATTTGGGAACAAAAATTATGAGGAGGCAGAACACAATGGAGATTGGAGAAAGGACTTGAAGAAAGAGAGAGAAAGAAGACCCGGCACGATGAAGAAGGAGACTGTTTTTTTAATGAGTAAAATAATATATTACCGGCATTAGCGGGTAAAAAAGTGGACAAGTACAATAAGGGAAGGATTTAGGATAGTTAGAATTATAGTAGCTTAAAACATAGTTTGGAGTAATATAATAAGGACACCTATAGTATGGATTATTCCCGTTAATTAATCCCTTTTATTATCCTCCTTTTTTTGTGTAAGAGAATTATGAACTACCTACAGTACCCCTTGAAGTAAAGAGACTTGAGGCAATATTTTGAGGTGGAAATGGTGGTAAGTAGTTCATTATCTAGAGGCGATATTGGACGCTAATCTTTTTTCCTTACTAATTTTAGAAAGGGGGACAATAATTTTGGAATAAATTAGAGGGAAAGGGGCAATAAAATGGGGTTGGAGGGATTACTATTTAAGGGGCAAACTAAAACACTGAATTAGTATTGTTATCAGTTAAAGGAGGAAAAGGATTTTGAATAACGATATCAAGGTACTTTGTCAATATCACTTTCTTAGTCTTAAAAGGCGCACCGAGGGTCCCTAGTAACAAGGTCTAGGACGTAAAACGAAAATTTGTGCATCATGCACAACCGGTGCACTCTTTCTGAAATAAAAAAAATTGAATTTTCAAAAAAAGAGATTGAGCAACATTACTGTTTTTAAGATTTTACAGAGTGTCAACAGGTAAGGTAGGGATAATGGTGTAAAGGGAAGTGCGAGATGGAAGTAGCATAGTTGTTGACATCATTGTGCAAGTGTGCCAGAGGCGTGGTTGTTTAAACTAAGATTACTTTCGAATGCTTTGTTTAAATTCAAAAATTATACTTGAAGAGACGAGCAATACCAGGAACAAGCTCTGTTGTGAGAACTCTTTTACTAGATAACTCTTGGACAACCAAAGGCACATAAAAGCCAGTTTTGTCTGAGAATAGATTCCTAAACAGTATTTGGTTCCTTGCTTCGAGCTCATAGTCACACTCACGCGATAACTCCTCTTTAGCAACCTAAGAAATATAAGAATTCAATGAGTTATAAGTTAAGAGGTATAATCCTATGCTCTAGCAGGCAGTATGAAAGTGGCATGAGTAGAAGAATATAAAAAGAAAGGTGAAAAAGATGTATAATGTACTTCGACAACTCGATCAAGATAAAGACCCTTAGGAACGAGACCGAGTGTATCATCCAACATCTTCAAATTATCAATATCGCTCTCAATACTATCTGCTACTCCTGGGTATTGGATCTTTACTGCGACATGCATACCATCTTGGATGACAGCTTCATGCACCTGGCCAATACTAGCAGCAGCCATAGGTTGATAATTAAAGGAGGTAAGCTTAGCAGACCAGTTAGGACCTAACTCGGCATCTAGAACTTTATTAATTTGGGTCCTTGGCATGACATCGGCACCTTGACGAACAATCTCTAAAGCTGCCAAAAGCTACAGTAGAAATGAATAAGAGAATAATAATGCAAAGGAAGAAGAGTTAGTTAGTAAGTAAGTAAGTTAGTTAGTTATAGTACCGGAGCAGGTACGAGAGATTCGTCCTGTATACTTAACATCTGTCCAATTTTCAAAGCGGCCCCACGCATACGACAAAGAGCAAGTGCTAAGCGTTCAGCATTCTGATCGGAGAGGAAGGCGGAGGTAGAAGATGTAGAAGAGTTGTTATTGCCAAACATAAGCCTCTTGGTAGATTCCTGGGCAGCACCCCAAGCAAGACCTGCTCCTAAACTAGCAAACCTAATTATCAAAATACAAATCAATCATAATCCGTAAAGAAATACAAATAGAATTAGAAATAGAAATGGGGGAAAATCGATCTTCTAACCCAAAAGCTCTGGAGAAGCGATTGGAAGGGACCTTTCTCTCCCTAGGCTTGCGTCTCTTATTCAATGGAACCGCCGCGATTTCAGGAGAAATTGGAGACGGAGATGGAGACGGAGGATCGTCGGCATTGAAGTAAACAATTGGGGAATCGGATGAGGAAACATTGTCAGAACTAGGGTTGTTATTAATATTAATATGGGAATCGGGTGGTTGAAAATGATGCAGATGACCTCTGGTAAGTCCGAAAAAGGAGGCGGTATTCTTAACGAGGGAATGAAGAATGTCGGAAGAAGGTTGATTTCCTAATTCAGAACCATGTTTTCCGACTTCTTTCAAGATTAAGGACACGCCATTAACCACCTTCCTAATGTCCTTCATCATTCTTTCATTTTACCCTCATCTCCTTTAGGTATAGGGAGAACAAACACCTTCAACTTTCTGCTTCGACAACACCCTATCAACGTACCCTCTTTCTTATTCTTTCTTTCTTTCTTTTTTTTTTAACAAATGGGGCACAAGGTTATTGCAACTACCAATATATAGGGGCTGGAGAATTTTAACCAGTAACCAATTGTCACCTTAACAAACTTCTTCCCTACTTTCACCCACGGTCCCACCCTAATTATATCAATAACAACTACTCCCTCCTATTCTCAATATTCCTCCCTTTTGATATTTGCACAAGGATTAAGGGTAGGAATAAAAAACAATATAATACACTAGTGGACCTAAGTAATTGGAGAGAAGGTGTTAAAATTAGTACATTAGTGGGTTTATTATATTAATATAGTACACTAGTGGGTTTATTATATCAATAAAAGATAGGCTAAAAATAGAAATAGGGAAGAAAACCTGAATGGACCGAAAAGGAAATAGGGAAGAATATTGAGAATAGGAGGGAGTAGTTTATTTTCCCGTGAAAATCACGGGATATTTTAACTTTTGATTAATAATTGTTTGTTCACGTAAATTTTATTTACTGTTTTCAATAGTGGGTTGATATTCACTTTCTTTTTTAACATTTTTTTTTGTTATTGTAACCTATTCTCATTTTACATTTGTAATCGAATGATATTATTTTTTGCTCGAATTCAAAATGATATTTTTCTTTGTCCAACTTTATTAAAACAATAGTATTATAAAAATAATAAGTACTGCTAGCCATATTTAAATACTTATATTTTTAAGTATGAAAATAATAATGATAATATTTAAGAATTAAAAAAATATTGTTCACTCATTTGTCTTAACAATTGTAATGTTTAATCAAATAAATAACAATTGAAATAAGATAAGTATAATAGATAAAACAACATTCATTCTCACATTAAAAATTCAAAATTATAAGATACTCCCTCCGTCCCGGTCATTTGTTTACCATTTCCATTTTAGGGTGTCTCATTCATTTGTTTACCTTTCTATATTGAGAATGTTTTCTATGAGTAATTTGATGTGTCAATGGGACAATTGTCCACTTGTCATCCACCAAGGACCACCACAAATGGTCCCCTACCATTTTCTTAATAATTGTGCCAAAAGCAAAGGTAAACAAATGACCGGGACGGAGGGAGTATTTTACTTGAAGTACAATGAAAATATAGATTTACCTTTTTAACCAACTTCATACAAAAATAGAGGATATACAAAAATAGAGGATATACAATATTTACCCTAAACTTACCTTAGTCAATATTTGTAATATGTTGCTAATATCAATTCCAACAAATTCACTACACAAAATATAGAGGATATACAAAACATTCTGAAATATTATATCATATACTATTAAAAATATGAGACTAAAAACTAAGGTTATAATTTGGTCAAGCTAGGATTTCATTCACCAAAGTTTGACCTCCCCTTCATAGATAATTATATTCAATCATCGACGATCTCAGGTGTCTTAACAATTGTAATATTTAATCAAATAAATAACAATTGGAATAAGATAAGTATAATAGATAAAACAACATTCATTCTCACATTAAAAATTCAAAATTATAAGATATTTTACTCATTATTAAGTACAATGAAAGTACGAATTTACCCTTTTAACCAACTTCATAGAAAAATAGAGAATATACAACATCTACGCTAAGCTTACCTTTGTCAATATTTGTAATGTGTTGCTAATATCAATTCCAACAAATTCACTACACAAAATATAGAGAATATACAAAAGATCCTAAAATATTATATCATATACAATTAAAAATATAAGACTAAAAAACTAAGGTTATAAATTGGTCAAGTTAGGATTTCATTAACGAAAGTTTGACCTCCCCTTCATAGACAATTATATTCAATGATCGACGATCTCAAGTGTCTTCATTAAAATTTGACAATAGCTCTACTTCTCTCTTATGTCTTCATTTCTTGCTTATTTGATCTCAACTCACGACAAAGCAAAGATATGAAACTTTTAATTTTGAAAAATCAAATGAAATAAATAGGTGAAAATTAACAAACTCTCTATAATATTATTTCCTAGGAATGTGCTAGACTTCTTATCAATTGATTTTCTTTTACACAAATTCTTATTTCAGACGGAGGTATCCGTCTTAAGCTTAAGACGGATACCATATTCTCTCACAAAATACACATCAAGGGTGAGAGGAGAGCACATGGGGGGTGCCCACCTTGTCCCCTCTACCCATTTTCTCTCACAAAATACCCGTTGCAAGATCCGACCCGTCTTAAGCAAGACCTACTGTTTCTTTTATACTTGAAACTTATTAAATTGATTTCATAACCGTAGAATATGAAAAGTTTTTCATTGAAGCATGTTTATGAAAGGCACTAATGCTTGAGAAATGAAAATTTACATAATATGAGTAATTAGTATATTGACTACTACTTTGCCGTTTCATCTTTTATTTTTTACTTTTTTTTTTTAAAAAAAAAAACAAGAAGAAGAAGATTGATCTATCATGTAATTGTAGCACGCCATGTGTCATTTCATTAACTACTCGATCTAGCCTTTTTATATTATTGTATAGATATGTTGCTAAATAATTGGCTAAATATATAACGTGTTACGGTAAGATTACCCACGTCTTGACAAAATCTTTAGTTGAGTCTTGAAAATTTAAGATTGTGGAGGTGAATATATCCAATTAAAGGATTACATGTGCCATATTTATTTTGTTCTTTTTTATAGTGTAAATCGAACATTTTTTTTTATTAAAGTGAAAAAGTAGAGTCTGAGATGGGTCTGACTGATAATGTATAGAGTATGAGGTGAGTCTAAACAATAATAAAAAAAAAAGTTAGTGAAAAACTGACGTGGCAGAGTCTTAAGACTTTGGTAAGTCTTACCAATAATCATACCCTTAGAACGGTTTAGCTTTTATTGTGTGAAAAGTATTATACTTAGGACAATTTTAATACTAACAAAATTCAGTGTAACGGTTATTTTTGTTTCAAGTTGTGATTTTATTAGTTATACTAATTTAATACTTGGACGACACATCTTTTCCTTTAAATACGTAGTATTTTGAGAGGTCTATTTGGTAATTAAAACAAAATAAAAATGATAACTCATTTGTAAATTAATTCACTTAACTTTGCGTTATATATAATATGTACACTTGTTCTCTCTTTTTGATCTTTGTATTTAAAGTAGTGCTTTCTTTTTTAACATCAAAATATTCTTGTTACTCAATTTTCGTTTAACCCGTTCTGACTATTATTTCAGCTTTCGGTACTTCTTTAAAAGTTTATCGTTAAACTTCTCTTATTATAAGAGTACTCTTACCCTCACCTTACCCTTCTTTTCGTGTCCTAACGTTATATGTTTATGGTCTAGTCGTACCGAGCACCGTGATTCTCTTTTCTTGTGACTTTCTTGGTGAGGTATATAAATCCCACATATGTTACCGTCTTCTATCGGGGTTTACTTATTCAGTTTTCTTGTGCCATGTGTCACCATCATTCTAAGAGCATCATCCACACATTATATATCCCTCGCTTGGATAGGGTTCTTGTTAGCTCTCGTTACCTTCTACATACTCGTTTAATTAAACTTGCGTCCTAAACCTTTTCAAAACCCCAATCACTCCAACATAACACAACTTGATTAATTCTGATCCTTTCTCCGTGATCATTTGGCCAGTGTCTTTGACCTACTTAGTGTTATAACCCTTAGACCCGCGATGTGAAAGATATTTAATTGATGATATGAAAGGTACTGTATATCTTAATAAAAAAAAATTGTTTCACAAAAATAATACTGTAATTTTTTTATAATTGTTTTTGTTGATAATAACATAAGGTACTTTAGCTACGATTTATCTTTCCGAGCAAAATTTTAATCCCAAAAAACCTAAAGGTAAATCTTAAATAGTGGATAACATCAAAATATGAATGCAAATATGAGATTACACCAAAATAAGGGAAGTGTTTTTAATGAGATAATTGGTTATTTTGTTTACTTATTTAGTGTGTGCATTTTGGAGGAATAATTAATGGATAGACTTATTCTTTTAGTGTAAAGTGGATTGTATCAGAAAAAAAACAGTGACTTAGATAGAGTACTTTTTTTTTTTTTACCATTTTTCCATCAACTTATAATTATTAACTCAATAAGTTTATTAATATATTTTTTAATCTATAGTACTATTTAATATTTCTTGTAAGTAATATAATTTTGAAACTTGGATATTTAGACCAACCATAAATTACTCCTCAACATTTTAAAATACATTATGAGAGGGTCGTACCTAAAAAATGCATGCCCAAAACCGGTCTTCATGAACCAACAATTAGGGTTCAAACAATTGCAACTCATTCTTGCTCACCCCCCCCCCCAAATTGCGCGCTAATAATACTTCTCCATCGCCCGAAGCAGCTATTACGCCAATACTATTACCAAAAAAAAAAAATGCATCCTTGATTTTTTAAATACATAATCATAATCAAGCATACAAATAGCTGACTATAATCAATAAAGGCTTGAAAAATTGTGAGTAGATTTGTTTGAATTATGACGTTGAATTGAAAACTTAATTTCTTAGTCAAGATTAAGATGGACATGATTGTTTATTGTGTAATAATCATCTCCTTTGGTCATGTTACAAGTAATTTGTAATACCTTATTTTAGATCAAGAACAAGTTGTCCTGATAGAACAAGGTTTAATTTATATAAATTCTGCCGGTTCAGAGCTTACATTACAATAATTACATGTTACTCTGTTGAATCAAATGGTTGACAACTCATACGTGGTTTGTAGGCTTGCCGCTTGTAGCTACTGCACACCTGGTAAACAGGTAGCTAACCGGGTTTATTTCTGAAGCACACAGTTGCCTGTCTGAACTGCATTCCGCTGGGAGAGTTAGATAACCTCTGGCACAACTCAAGTAGTTTCTCTAAACCCTCCTGAAAAGGTATTATTCCTCTTGGTCGGTCTATGTAGCTTAATAATGTCTTAGTGAGGCTTCTATCTATTCTTGCTTCTTGCTAGGCTTGCTCTTATTAGATAGTTGTCGTCTTATCGAGACCTGTAAGTACCAAAAAGGCCTGGTAGTTACAGCAATTCACTTGGAATAAGAGTGACAAGACCACAACTATCTAATAAACATATTGACAACATAAAGGAATCCATCTAGGTTTATAAGTAGTCATTCTTTTCTTACAAAAAACATGGTAGCTACAGCAATTCACTTTTCTGTAAAGTTAATATCAACATCTTCTACAATGGTATCAAATGACAAAAAACACTGCAGGAATGGCCTATTAATCATCAAATCAAAAGAGTACTCAAGAAAAGCCTTACAAACCAGCTGATTATTTTTTTATAGCTGCACACACTGTACGACAGTTATCTTGGGAGTCCTGAAGACCTTAACATATTTCTTTCAACTTCTGACTTGGCTCAACTGTAATCTGAAACAGATCATCGGAACCTGGACTATCTTCATCATCAGAAACAATGTCCTCTATGCTAAGAGGAAGGCTATTTGAGAAGATGATCGTTGGCTTCAACAATGGCACAACAACAGGCCTTACCTCATTGTTGAGTATCTGAAGTACCCTTCTAATGTTAGGCCTCTCTGAACAGTTAGGATTCACACAACTTAGCCCTACTAACAGAAGCTTCTTCATTTCATTCTCATTAAACTCCCCTTTGAGCTTATCATCAGCACAATGCAACAGCTTCCCTTGAGAATGCAACCCCCATGCCCAGTCCACCAAGTTCACCATCTTTTGGTCTTCTGTTTCCCTTTCGATGGGCCGCCTTCCGCAAGCCACCTCAAGGACCACCACTCCGTAGCTGAACACATCAGTCTTCTCAGTCGCCTTCCCATACTGTAAATACTCTGGTGCCAGGTACCCCATTGTTCCCGCTGTCAGAGTTGAAACTGGACTTTTGTCATGGTCCATTAGCCTGGCCAGCCCGAAATCCCCCAGTTTTGGGTTGTAATTAGCATCAAGCATCACATTGCTGGTTTTGATATCTCTATGTATGACTTGTTGTTCACACTCCTGGTGTAAATATGTCAGGACTGAGGCCAACCCTACTGCAATGTTGTATCTTTGAGGCCATGGTAGTGGGGTTTGGTCTATTTGGGTCTCGGAATATAGCACATTATCAAGGCTACCGTTTGGCATAAAATCATAAACTAGCAACAATTCACCCTTTTCAGCACACCAACCTTGGAGCTGAACCAAATTTTTGTGCCTTAAACAAGCAATAATGGATAACTCGGCTAGAAATTCAGTTTTACCGTCATGCGTATGTTTTGATCTTTTCACAGCAGCAACATTTCCAGAAGTGGTGAAAAGTGCCTTATAAACAGTCCCAAAAGCACCATGTCCAAGAATTCTACTATGGTGAAAATCCTTAGTTGCTATTTTAAGCTCTCTGTAGGAAAATTGCCTAGGCCCAGTCACCATTTCTGCCTTGAAACTCTTCTGCTTCTTCATCTCCTTCCTCTTATTGACAGAAGAGTAGCCAAAGACAATCACAAGAATGCAAAATAATCCAAAGCCAGCAACCCCAAGGCCAAAACCAATCCTCTTCCAATGATTCTTGGACCTCGATATCAAGAGTGGTGGAGTCACAATTACAGAAGTACCAGACACATTATGAGTCCTGAAATGAGGTCTCAGAGGCATAAACCCATGTGTTTCGAAACCGAAACTCTGAATGAGATGAAGCTCAGTACTTCCCTCAGTAGAACCTGAAAACCCCACATACATAAACTCCTTGAGATATTCAGAGAGATCAAGTTGGACCTCTAAAACAGGTTTATTAGGCTTGGGAATAGAGTGATTCATAAACACCTTTACAATCTTGTCCTCATTCTTGTAATCAATCCACACATATGTCAAAGACCCATTTCTCAAGTCAATCCCTTTCAAACCTAAACTGACAGTCCGAATGGAGATCAAGCTGTTTACATCCAGCCCAACATGGTTATCATTGGGATCCTGGAAGTGGGCATCGAGTTTGGTATCAAACTCGAGTGCAAGAAAGCGATTCTTGGTCAAGTCAGAGGAATTGACAAGGCCTAAGTAGCCACCTGGGCTACCAAGGGTGTTATTGTTAGAAGACAGAAAGAAGGCAAAGCCGTCTCCAGAAGCATTAGGATTCAAATTAGAGATGATAAAGGAGAAATTAGTTGAGAAAGAAGCAGTAATATTAGAGTCAGAATCAAAGAAGAGAATAGGAGTGTTGTATATGAATGAACCAGAACTTGTAGTAGGAACAGTGACTTCTCTTGTTAGACCAACAACTCCATTCTTGAGATATGAATCTCCCAACAATGTGAAGTTTCTTGGGTTCATTGACGTGTAATGGAAATTTATGTTAGTGGCTGAAGTTAAGATTGAAACAAGAAAGATTATCATTATTATTATGATTATAGGTAGAAGATGGGTTCTTGATGATGAACTCATTTTCTTTGTTTGGATAATAATAGGTATGAATTTGTTCAGGTATTATGATAAGTTTTCTTCAAGAATTTGATGATAATAGAAAGAAAGAAAGAAAGAAAGCTGGAGTTTAAACGGATGGAAAATGGGCGCGTCAGTTGGGTTTAATGGGAAACAAGTAGGGAGTATAATAGGAGTATATAACTATATACAAAGAAATGGTGGGACAGTGCATATAACGGTTATTATAGACTTTATTTGTTTGTTAATAGCACTACCCTCTACTTAGTAATTACAAGGTTTCTCCCTATTTGTGTTGATTAATTGTACCCGGATGTACTAGAGAAGGTGGGTCCGTCTCATATTGCCTCAAATTCACAAATGTTCAAGAATCAAGTATCCTACCTTCCTACACCACCGATATATTCAAAAACAGCCGTGTTCGGCGGGTACAAGTGGATACCGCCCGTACCCGCTCCAATTGGGGCGGGTATGGGTAGAGCTATGGCGGGTGAATGGGTGATGGGGACGGGTACGGGTCAAAAAATTGTACCCGTCATGAGTAATAAGGCGGGGATGGTATTTGCGTTTTACCTACTTTATACCTGCCTACCCGTTAATACAAAAAAAATTAATAGTAGTATTAGGTTAATTATAGCTCTTTTATAAAGTTTTTTTTACGAACTTAAAAAAAATTAGAATGATAAAGATAAAATCAAAAATTTGGAAAGTAATAGGGCTTTATCAAACTTTTATGAAAAAATTATTAAATAAAATTATGGTGTAGCGGGTTAATGGGTAAGTGGGGCGGGTACGGTTTTATATTTCTACCCGTTGGGGCGGGTATAGTTTTGGAAACTTGTATCCGCCATGGGTGGTGAGGCGGGGATGGGTATGAGAGTTTCTTGGTGAGTATGGGTACGGAAGAGCCTATATCCACCACCCCTGCCCCAATGACATTCCTACGTGTTCAGCTTGTGACCTTAAACACTCCATCTCTCACTTATCCTTTTACTTCCTTTTTGTGAGTTCAACTTGTGATGGATTTTATCCTTCTTTAATGAGTTTTTGTGATTCAAAAAATTATATTGTAGACCCTTAGTTCAATTATATAAGTCGTTTGAAATTATTTCACAAGAATTAATAAAATATTGGAAATGTTTTATTAGCGCGAATGTAGCAAATTACCCCCATAACTTATATACTATGTGCAAATCAACCCCCTAAGTTTCACTTGTAGCAATTTAGCCCCATAAGTTTCAAAAAAATGTGCAATTAAGCCCAAATTAAGTTTTCTACCGTTTTATTTAACTAAAACCTATTATTTTTTATTGTAAAAATTATTTTAGAAATAACTATTACAAATTAAATACAATATTTACATATTCAACAAAAAATGTGTAACAAAATTTAATATAAACAAAAAATTGGTCATTTAACTTTTCTTTGTATCTTCACTAAAAATGCTCATATTATGAATATTTTTCACCAAAATAAATAAATAAAAAAATATTTTGAACATGCGTCTATAATTCAGAATTCCAGGATTAATATTTAATCAATAATTTTGACTTTTAATAATAATACAATATCTAATTTAGTATTCATTCTTAAAAATAAGATCACAAATTCTTATTTCAGACGGAGGTATCCGTCTTAAGCTTAAGACGGATACCATATTCTCTCACAAAATACCCATTAAGGGTGAGTGGAAAGCACATGGGGGGAGCCCACCTTGTCCCCTCTACCCATTTCCTCTCACAAAATACCCGTTGTAAGATCCGACCCGTCTTAAGCAAGACCTACTGAAATAAGATATGTGGTTAATTGCACATTAAGAGAAACTTATGGGGCCAATTTGCTACATTCATAGGTTAAGAAACTTAATTGCACATAGTGTCAAACTTATGGGGTGATTTGCTATATTCCCCGTTTTTGCTAGTAGTTATGTATTATAAGTGCTCTTTGAAAAACTTGAAAAGCTAAGTGTTTCCACCAATAAAATGGCTTAAATTAGCTCTTATTTTTAATTGTCAGTGCTTTGAAAAACAAAAATAACATTTAATACATACAAACGATGTAATATTATGGAACCGAAGGAGTGATACCTATGTACTAGTGTAAAAAAAACAAAAAAAAAAATTAAAAAAATTAAGCCTTCCGGGAGGACAGTAATCCTTATGTATTTATAAGTACGGTCGCCCCGAAGGATCCAATAATTTTTCTACAAACACTTTGTGATAGCTACGTGTACTAGTGTAAAACACATCGTAATAGCACGGTTTTGTTATTAAAGCTATAATAGTCCTGTGTAGTAAAAAATAATATACTCGTACGTCTTGATGGTTTTTTCTTATCAATTGTTATTTCCATTAGTCGTTCTCATCAATCGTGCTCGTATCTTCTTGATCCATATATCGGTAAGTGCAACAAAGGAAAAAATGTTATAAAGCTGGTCTCAATTCCAATCGAGGAAGAACAAAGTCCAAAAGATGATGCTTGATGTTTTACACTTCAAAAGATGTTTCATTCTGGACAAACGGGTTTACTCAGCTCAAACGAAGTAGTACCACCTAAGCATGCAAATGATGGTCGCTACTAATACAACAAATTACAACCTGCTGCTACTCTAATGACTATACGAGCTATGTACATTAAGAAAGAATGAAGAAAACATAAGCCGTCGCCTGTCGTAGTCAGTGTTAGAACAGCTTTCAGAACACCCTGCCTTCTAAAAACTACAGGGCAGTCAAGTGACTCCTTTTGATTCTTTCAACAAAAGTTAACAGTGTTGGTATAGACGCATCACCGATCAACATTCATGTTTCTCACAAAAGGAACAAAGTTGCTCCAATTTTCAGCCTTGAAAATGTTTCCACTTAATCTAAAGTAGGTGAATGATCTCACAGCATCTGACTCTGGCCTATAACAATTGGCTTGTATTTGCTGCAATCCAGCCTAAAGAAGAAAAAAAATGAAAAGAAAATTACAACACAACATTACCTTAGTACCTAAAAGGTCACTCGCATCAAGGCCACCCGCAGAAAGCGCGATAGGGGGGTCAGATTTACGTACCCTTACCTCCGTGTTACCAGCATTATTAAACACGAAGAGACTTTCCGTAAGACACATAGTAAGAATTGCAGCCTATAACTGCTTTCACAATTCACAGTAAAAAGTAGCACAACCACGTTAATGAACCAATTTGTTTGAAGTGTCGTTACTATCATACAAGGATAATATTTCAACATCTAACTGAGTTGTCTTCCAACAATTTAATTGTGTACTCAAAAGGTCACCATAATGCGAAGGAAATCAAGGTAGATATTTATAGATCTCGGCAAGACCAAAAAGTGAACTGAGCCTGTTCCATTACTTCCATTTTAAACTCGATTTGACCTCTGTACTCTGACAACTAAGAAATGTTACTCATTCTTTTTAATCAGTACAGAAGTTGATCAACTAAGCTTTTAATCATTCCTGAAATGATCCTCAACGCGTTCTACGATTCTATCAAACCCCTAAAGGTACACTGGTAAAGTATGTTTTGACTTAATCACCTAGGAGAGTGAGTCTGTGAAATGTGAAATACTTGACGCCCTGAATAAATACACCACACACAAAATTCAGAGGTTAGACTAATCCAGTAGGTGAGAAAAAACGAAATTCCATCAAACTTACATTGTCCTTTTTATACTTTGATGGTAAACTTTGAACATTAATACCTCTATTATATACAAGCGCTCGATGTCAATGGCATTTTTTAGATACTCCGTATCAATAATTTTCATGTTATCTTTTCAAAAAAAATACTAGCAACTATCGCATATTGTGAGAAAATAGAGGTCAAAGTTGACAAGCAAAAGTCAAAAGGTGACAAATAAATGGTTGGAGGGAGTATAACATAAACCCCACTCCCCGCCCCCAAAGGAAAATGGACACTTGTTGTCCAGAGACCGACCTACGGCTGCAACTTGATTATGCAAAAGCAATGATATGTTGCATAGAAGAACATAATTAAGCCTTCTATATTTTCTTAATCTTAATCTTTCCCAACCCTCGTAGTTCATCATCTACAATCCTAGAAATAATTCACAACATCAAGTCACAAAACAATGTTTTCACACTCAGACTCCACACAGAAATAATCATCAAACATAACCAACTCTCCTGCGAAAGTATTATGTTTAGATGATAATCACGTCAAAATATTATCAGCAGCTCATTCAGAAGCAAGAGTATTCACCTGGTCAAGACGTTCATTGGAATTTCTCCCAGTTAAAATTATAGTCCTTCTCTTTGCCACGGTGTGAAGCTGCATCCAAATGATAAAAGTAAATATTGGAAATTACGGGTCATGTAGCTCGGGTAATAGAAGGTTGAGCTGGCTCATGTACAACATGTCAAGAAGTGCATGAAAACTTGTTCTACTAAGAACATGAAGACAACAAACAAAATAACGTAGACTGTACATCGCTAAAATTAACACTGTAAAAACCACATAACATATCAAAATGAAAGCAGCCTTGCTAGCAACGATTAACCATAACTCACACAATATCGAGAGTGCAGCTAGACACTTCAAAACGTTCCACAAACTTCATGGAGCTAAAAAGAGAGAAACGGTTAACAAGAGAGCCTTAAAGTCTCCAGCTTATGGCAGGATAAGGGTGGTCATGACTCATGGTACACAACTTCACACATGCTGAAATCAGGAAGAAATTGTTTTTAGATGACCTATATTGAAAATTTCGTTGGTGACTGCACTAACCGAATGCTAGTTCATAATACACACAAGAGTGCAGACTTTTAATAAAACCATTTTACTTATTCCAATCATATTCTAAAGCCAAAGACTAATGAATTAGATATTCTAAACAACGGAGCACTTTCAAGATTCAAACCCTCAAGAGTGGCTGTGAGCCAGTGACACATTGCTAGATGAGCACCATTGGAAAGGAAAGAAGGATAAAATAAAATAATAATGGTACCTAGATGGCAAGATAAAGGTGAAAAAGATCATACCAAGACATTGCAAAAAAAAGGTGAATCTCAAGATATGTATTTCCAAAACATGAATAAATGACTTAACCAGGAAATGAGACTTTGTGAGAACAAGTTAAAGAGAGAAAGGGCTATATTCTACGCATTAGCATGAGTCGATTAGCAGTCTGCATATTTCTTCACCCTCAGCGCCATTTTGTGGTTCCTGCATCTTTGATGTGTAACTACTGTTTTCCTCACATTGTACCTCCTTTCTTATTGATCCTCCTTCAAAACTGCTCATTCAATCTCAACCTTCTTTACAAAAAATGTAAATTATAGACATCCCCAAGACCTCACCAATGTGGACTTTTTTATACTCCGTATTTCATAGATATCATAGCTTTGCATTTCACAGGTTAGCAAGCAGGAATTCTGTCAACTAAGTTCAAACAATGAATTTCAGCTACCATGCAGATTTCTACTCAATTATATATACCCCAAAATAAATTAAAATTGAAGCAGAAACATGTTGATAAAGTGAGCATTCACTTGCATAATTGGTGAGATGATGTGGTCTTCAGATAAGGTTGCTTGCAAGTTGACACAGATAGCCTGCAATTGAATGAAGCCAATATCCTGTATCCTTAAGAAGCTGCAGCTCATCATACATTGGTAATTCCTCTCTTTCTTCAATTGAGCAGAACCAACCACGGGGCATACGATATATGATGCTTTCAGCTATAGGGAATACGTATGTGCAACCCGTTAAACTACCAACCCGTTAGATATAAGATGATTTCAGCTATAGGGAATACGTATGTGCAAGTGTTAACCAAGCATCACACTAAAGGTATTTCAAATTAGTAACCCTCCAATAAGAGAGTTTTAGATGGAATCAAGAGAAAATGTAAATAGTAGATAGATCAGGGAAACAAAGTGACTCCAGTTTCCTATCAAGGAGCATAGAGATTGAGCAGAATGTACACACTAATGGCTTAAGCAGGGGGAAATGGAAAATAGCAATCCAGAAGCAGATAGACAAGTTGTCAAAAAATGAATTAATAAAACAGTACTTCCTTTGTACCTGTTGGAGCAATCCTTCTGGACTGCAACAATATGCTGATGGTGTCTCACTGTCCTTCATTTCTAAGCACCTAACGGCAAATTTAAAATCCTTAAGCATTTGTAAGCACGAGATTGACGAGAATCGGAACTGGTATATTCAAAGTATTCAAAGACAACAGTATAAAAAAAAGCGCGTGAGCCAATAGGTAGGATCACTAATGGATTATAAGCATATTACTAAGGTATTATTAATCTTCACACAATAGATCTGACTACTTCAAAAGTACATTAAAGGAGCAAAACTGACTATTGAGTAGACCAATTGTAGTTGCAATTATCTACCAAAATTTCCACTCTTTAAGAGAAGTCTTTTTCTTTGTTTCTCCATTTCCATGAGCCAAGACTACTTATTCTTCGGTTTTGGAACATAATGAGCTAACATAAAATGGTTTACTAAATTGAGTGTGCTTCTTGGCATATGGAGCAGCAGTCAGAAGATACAATTCTCGCCGCAATTATTAGTATGGATCCTTCTGAAACAGCCTGTGTGTTTTCAAGAAGTCCCTGAGGCGTTGGGAAAATGTCGTATTGGAAAAGTTCAAAAAGAGAGGAAATCAGTTATGTAGACCACTGCGAATTAAAAAAAAGGTTTAAGAGACTTACGACGCCTGTAGAGCTGCCCCATGACGAAAAAGCATTAAAGCCAAGGGATCATATCCATCTCTCTGAGCAGTGTTGTAATAGCCAGCTGTAAGTTCAGCAGCATGTGATACTGTCTTGTACCACCAATATACTTCACCGATTTTTGCCACAAGTAGCACAGATGTTTGATCATTACGTTGATACTTCTTCAACAAATCTGCTGCTTTTCCGAGAATAGCATCTGCATGTAGGATCAATTTCCCACTATACCATTCCTATAAAAATGTTACCACCATCATTCTGCATAGCAGTTTATGCACATTTAATGTAATCAGAAATTGGAAGCTAAATTCTGGAGCTCCTGATTGGTAATTACAGATCCTGAGTGACTCACAGCACTTTTGCTGATATGGCTATAGTTTAAGGCTTTATACTCGTGCTTACTCATTTTTCAAAATGTTTTATCTTGAATTTATTTTATAGTATCTTGATACAGTATTTATTTTAAGAAATGAAAATCACAAAGTTCTATATTACTTCAAAGCTCAATCATAGCCATCTCAGATAAATTATACTTCCGTATAAAATTAGCTTAAAAGAACAAATCAACTGATCTTTCTTAAAATCCTATCCAGTTACTCCATACCTACAAGGGGCACGAAGTTACAAACATAGGATTGGATAAAAAAAATATATACAGATATATGAAAGCAAAATGAGTGTCGAGGAGAAGTACATACAAGGAAGAAATCTCCGTAGTCAGAAAGGAAACTTTTTTCACCACTTTCAAAGAAAGGAGTTCCAGATGGAAAACTGTTATAACTGCCAGCATCATGAGGGCCTTTGTCTCCCCACTGTGAGTTACCCTCTTGGCAAGCGACCATCTTTAAATCGTTCATCCTGCAAAAAAGTTATATTTAGAAACTTGTTTACCGTAAACAAATAGACCTTTCACATTTGTAAGTGTTCCTTACATGTATTTATCATAGCATTGGAATTCACCAATTCCAGGAAATCTCCATCTACCATCTGCAAATCGATGAGCAGGATATCTGCATGTAAATATGTTAGCTAAGTCAATCAGGATGCACTGATACTTATAGAACGACAAGTCCCAAAGATTACCTAAGTTCACCAGCGGGGCCAAGACCAACACTTATTTCTTCAATTGCACCGCCAACTAACGTATCAAACTCGTCGAGAAAACTGAAGATGAAGTCTTCATAGCACTGGAGCGCAGTACGGCCACAGAATAATGGAATTTCATCTACTCCAAGTGTAAGATAGTCATCACAAGAAGCCCCGTATTGGTCTTGATAATATATATCCGGATTGCTAACACCAATCTGCAGAAAATAAAAGATATGGACTTCATCTCATCTAATACACTGAAAAGATTTGATGACAGCACAAGTCTGACTTGTTGTGATCTTTGACAAAGAAAAGGGAATGATTGAAAAGGATGCGAACAGAAAAAGGTAACGACAGTCCAAACTTAAAAACAAAAACGGCATAAATTTGTTTTTAAGTTTACTAACATGGAGTGGCAGAAAGAAATGTCAGCAGAAAGAGGTAAAATAAGAAAGCAAAGAGGTCAGGTGTAGGGGAGGGAGGAGTAACGGAGGTTAAAAACAAGGGAGTATGAGATTGGTGATTAGTGGTGGGTGTGTAGGGTGGGACGAGGAGTGAGTAGCAACCTTTTGTATCCACAATGGGAGGCCGACAAAAGCTTTATGATGAGGTGATAAGGGAAGATTGGAGTGGAAACATAAAGCAACGTGCAACTTGAGACCTGTTTCAGATATCAATTTAAAGAGGTCTTGATACAAAGACCAGTTATATGCAAGGGGATAATTACGCTCCACAATTCCCCACCAAACCTCAACAGCAATACCATGGACGCCAGCCAACTTGAGTGCTTTAAGAGATACAGTCAAGGCCTTAAGTCTGTAACCAGAAAATAAATTAATTCAGATTCGGAAATGCATTGGTTGGAGTATTATAGTCGTAGAATGCAATGAATTGAATTGGACCTTTTAATCCTTGGTGTCCCAAGAGTATCGACGCCAAAGGAATCAAGAGGCATCATAACAAAGACTGGAACCTTCTTATGCTTTGATGATTTCAAGATCAAATGTTGTGATTTTTCGCGGGCATCCATACTGCAACAGTAAGGTAGGTGATTGGAGACTGGAGACCTTAAGCATATCTATAATAATTGAACAAACGCCTCTAACTAACTAATTAACTACTTTCACAATCATTTCTTTACCTTTGACAAAACCTCTAACTACATTAATCAATTTCCATCAATTGAAAATAATTAATTAAATTAAAATACCTAAAAACACGAGTGTTTCTTCTGCTCATGAGAGATCTCCATCTGGAATTGGAAACCCTTTTCCGAGGGGTCCAAACGTTTCTGATGTCAGACAACAAATCGGAGAAAGCATACAAACTTTTCCGGCCTCCGTATTTACAGAGCATGCACCATCCAGCTCCGGCCATTATTTCCCTCCACAGGAACTCGGAAGCTCTGTAAATTAGTAGAAATGGAATTCAAGGGATGAAAATTAAGTCAATATTAGCACCAACTTTGCTTTGTCTACTCTTTTATAAATTAGTGTTTTTTCTTGGTGTTACCACGGGGCCAAAAATTTAAGTTTACCAGGAGTCTATTTTTTTAACTTATCAACTAATTTTGACTAAAAACTCTCACTATTCACACCTAAATTACGTTTTCTTATCGATCTTTCTTATTTATCGTATCTCTTATGTTATATTGTTTCTCGGTTTATTAGAATGACCATATTACCCTATTGTTACACTAACTAACTTACTCACTCACTATGGTTATAGCAACAAATACAAACCGTCTTTTATATAGAACTACGATTGTTGGTTAAGTACCGAAGCCAAATATACAAATAAAAATAAAAGGTTACGGTAGAACATTAAAGTTAAAGTTAAAGTTAAAGTGTTCTAAAAACAACGCGTATTTGGTAGAAACCGTAGCTATTTAACACAAAGTTTATTTTCGCAGTACGATTTTTACTCATTTTAGTACTTTTTGCACCGTGTTTTCCATTTGCATACCCTTACCTAATAGAAGTCTAAATCAAATTCTCTCCCTTAGTACAAGGCCTCTCAAATTACCTCTCAAATTAACCAAACACAACATCTCAAATCAATAAAATTGCTTCATTGCGAATAGTTACAAATTTAGTGATCAATTTATGTTATGTTTAGGATTTTTTATTTTCTTAATAATTAGGGTTTATGATTAATTGAAAATTATAAATCAAGTATGGTGAATGAAAGTTTGGTGGTGGGCTGGCGGCAATGGTAGAGGTGTCGCCGACAACGGAAGTAGGTGGGCTCAGGAGGGAGCACTTGATTTATAGGTGGACGTTCGAAAGGCGGTGTCGCTGGTAGGAAAGGTTATGGTAGTAAAGTGGTGTGCGGCCCACACCACTGTTTTGCATTTTGTTTTTTTTCCTCTTACGTAATATCGTAATACAATGGTGTATTGGTGTGGGCGGAGAAATCTGGCGAGCAGTTGTGGCGACAACGGCTAGTGGTGGTTGTCGGTAGAGAAAGATATTGCCCTAAGTTTCACTGAATCACTGGAAAACTAAAATCATACGGAGTAATTCATAGGAGCATATGATTGCATTATTCATCTTGCAGTATGCGGTATGCAGTATGCATGTTGGGAAAAGAGAAGTTCAGAAAAAAAAAAGATGTGTAAGAAACAAAGGATTTCAGGGGAGAGTATTAAGAGGGGTATTTTTGTCAAAAGCATACTATAATGTGTAAAATGTGTACTGCGAAAATCAGGACACTTTAACAATAATCCTTCTTCTATTAAAACACAAACATTAAGAGCAATTTGGTGAAGTCACCTCATCATGTATAAGGGCCCACTAACTTTATAACTCCATTTAATTAAAACACCTTCTAAAATATGATTAATATTTACAAAATGATTTATGCATTAAATTTTTTATTTCCACATTTACGAATAATTCCAATGAAATTTTAGTACACGTTTGTTTTAGGATCATTAATTTTTTTTACCAAATATAAATTAAAAATTCATTTTATATATTATTTTCCCCACTTTTACACAAATTAGTAAGAAAATACTCAAGTAACTAAAAATACTCTTCTTCAATTAAAGTATAATATAATCGTAAATTGGTATTTATTAGTCATGTCAGTTTTATTGGAAAATAATATTAATAATAATATAGATACTTATAAATTAAATTATATAATATATTTATAACCATACCAGGCCAGTTTGCAAAATTATAATTAAAAAAAGTCAACAAATTAAATTACAGTGTAATGAAGTGAATACTAATTGGTGAGAATTTATCGATTTAATTTATATTCACTTTATTAAAATAAAGTTTATTATAACACACTCAAACGGGTTAATTTACAATATTGGTCATGTCGGAAATAAGTCAGGTGACTCGCTTCAGAACATGCTCAGAAGCAGGTCAGAGATGTTGTATGCTAACTGTCTTACAAGTGAAATATAATTTGTTTAAATAATATATAAATCAAGTTTGTTATTATCGCTTTAATCATATCAGTATTTACACCACTTCTAATGTAATTTTTAATTCATAATGTTATTTAGAATGTTTTAATTAATTTTTTAATACTTATTTAATGTTTGATACAAGAGTGTTAATATATTGAGTTTAATATTTTATATGAAGTATTCTATGTTTGCGTCTGTGAATTGCAAAAGTTAATATTAGTATTTATTTATTTAAATATATGATAAAAATAATATTCGAAAAATAAACCCGTACAAATTGCAGGGGTAAAACTAACAGTAAGTGGATTGTACCTCTGAGGTACTACCACATAGAATATAGTTTTTGAGCTTTACAATAAAGTTTTTGAGTATAGTATAGTTTTACTATAAAGTTTTTTGAGTTTATTAATTTAAAAATTAAGCTCAAAAAAATTACAATAACACTAAAAAAACATCATATATAAGATATAAAATTTAATTTATTAACTTTAAAAAGCTCAAAAAAAATGCACAAAAACTCAAAATCATAATACTCCGATATATAATCATTTTTCTCTAAAAATAATGGGTGTTATATATCTTCTTCTTTTAACCCATAGAAAAGTGGTGTGAACTGTGGAGCAATTCTCGTAACAAAAAAAGGTTCGGTCTATTTTAATATAAAAAACCGACACCGGGGCCTTTTAAAATATAACAATAAAAAAAATAGAA
The DNA here is from genome assembly GCA_022085475.1 of Heliosperma pusillum. Classification (NCBI taxonomy): domain Eukaryota; kingdom Viridiplantae; phylum Streptophyta; class Magnoliopsida; order Caryophyllales; family Caryophyllaceae; genus Heliosperma; species Heliosperma pusillum. Next base: position 30,244 of record JAIUZE010070669.1, on the reverse strand, counting down.
ATTAAACTGGCCAGACATATCTTTGTTCGCATCCCTTCACTCCCGTACTGAATTATTCTTCTCTTTCGTCCTTCGTCACCGGCAGCCACCTCATCACCGTTATTCTCAAGGCATCCTCCTTGTCACTATCTTCAGGTATGCAATTTATTCTTATGTTAGTATGATTAATTGACTTTTTATTTTATTTTCTTATTCAATACCATTCGACTCTTATCTGTTCAGTTACATGCAATTTCCCAGTTGTTAAGTTTGTGTTCGTGTCTTTTTAAGTAAGTAGGAGCACAAATGATTGAATAACTGAATAAGGAGTATGTTAAAGTCATTTGTTACTATAGCTATTTAACATACAAAATAATACCCGTCTCTAGTTGATGTTAAAGTCATTTGTTAATTACTGTAGGTATTTAACATATAAAATAATACCCGTCTCTAGTTGCTGTTATCGTTCTGGGATGTTTAATTACTGTCATTATTTAATCTTTAGAATTTTGAACATGATACGATTAATGTGATAAAAGTGTTCCAAGCCAGTAGTTAGATTAAGGTCAATTGATTGAATTCAGTCCTTGAGGTTGTGGAGGAGGTTCGTGGTCTGACCATGGATATTCGTGAGACTTTGCTTGACCCTTCATAAAACTTACCCCCTTTGCTTCAATATTTGATTAAAATACCCCTCACAGTGAATATAAAAGGCAAACAAATGAATGAGACGGAGGGAGTATGTCCACTTCATTCTAACAATTTTTTACCTTGATGAAGTCGAATTTAAGTTGTTGTCATTGGGGAGAGCGCTTATAACTGTAGGCTATCGTTAAGGCTCCACAAGTGAATACTCCAGTCATATAACGTAGGCAAAAGTCACTTATAAGGTTATTGGGGAGAGCGCTTATAACGTAATTACCTTTTCATGTACGACTTTTACTCTTTCATTGACATTTTGCCATAATTTCTCCGTACGTTGCCTTGTTCTAAAAAACAAAGAATTACATTCTCTCTTGTACTTCTCCTCTCAAATTTGATCAAATTTGTAAATTTGTAAGCGATGGCGACTGCGGCGAGCAATCTTCATCTCTACCAAACCATGAACGCCCTCAGCCGTTGGTCTGTGATCAAACCTCTATCCTCTGCTGAACTTCATTTTCTGCCGGCATTTCGAACCTTGCCGTCATCACATGTAACCCTCAATTCCAATACCAAGACCTTCAGGTTTCTCCATCTCAAAGTGGCTGCTGCCGCTTCTGATGAAAATTCAGATGAAGAGACTTACGAAGAATATGAAGTGGAGATTGAGCAGCCATACGGATTGAAATTTGCAAAAGGCAGAGATGGAGCTACTTATATAGATGCCATCGCCCCCGGCTTATCCGCCGATAGGACCGGCAAATTCACAGTCGGTGACAAGGTTATTGCCACCAGCGCCGTCTTCGGCACTGAAATATGGCCTGCTGCCGAATATGGGAGAACTATGTACACCATTCGCCAGAGGATTGGTCCTCTTTATATGAAAATGCAGAAGCGATTTGGTAACCTTGATTATGGATCCGCCGAGCTTTCCGAAAAGGAAATCATCCGAGCCGAGAGGAATTCCGGTTTCATTTCTAATCGTGTCCGAGAGATTCAGGTCAGTTGTTTCTTTTGAAATTTTCATTAGTACGAGTAATAATCTATAGAAAGGCGGCTAACAATAGAGTGCATCTGTGTGTTTTGTGTTAATATGTAGCTCCAAAATTACCAGAGGAAGATGGAACAGAAAAAATCGAGGGAAAAAGACCTTGTGGAAGGCCTACAGCTATACAAGTCAGTACCCTGCCAATGCCAGTGGCTGCAACTATAATTAGTGCATAATGAATAAATTAATTGTGTGTGTATTGATCTTTGATTTGTATTAAATTGACCTTGGAATAAAGGGCGGGGAAGTATGAAGAAGCGCGCGAGAAGTTTGAGTCGGTACTGGGATCCATGCCCACCCCTGATGAAGCATCAGTGGCCAGTTACAATGTGGCTTGTTGTTATTCCAAGCTTAATCAGGTAGCATTATAGGGATTAGTATTACATATCTATTTTCTGTAGATTATTACTCCTATTAATTAATGAAGGAGCTATATTAATCATCTCACATTCTCACCCTACTGAATTGGCAACTGGCAGATACAAGCTAGCTTATCAGCTCTTGAAGATGCTTTGAAACAAGGATATGAAGACTTCAAGGTACTTGCATTTCGTACTATGGATACTATTACTACGTACGACAATTGCTTCCTGTTCCTTACTACATCTATGTCCCCATGTACAGAAAATCCGGAATGACCCAGATCTTGCAAACCTTAGGACATCTTCTGAGTTTGAGACGCTCATGAAAAGATTTGATGAATCCTTCATCAATGAGAGTGCTGTCAATGCTATTAAGTCTCTCTTTGGTTTTTTCAAAAACTAACGCCTTCCACCTCCATTAATCATCATTTTTTTTCTTCTATTCATTTTTTTTTTCATTTGTGTTTCAATATTCCACTCCTCACAATATTCTATGCTCAAAACAAAGAGTATTTTTGTGTACAGAAAACACAACTTATGTTCAGGCTTAGGCTTTAAACTTTACTGCATGTAAACTCAATGCATTATTCAGCACATGTATGGATGATGATATAAATAGCCCACAAATTCTCATTTAAGACGGGTTTATCCGTAAATAAATAGTATTTTTTTACAGAACAACGAAAAGGTTTCACCGTTCAGCTCAATAAAGATTAGACAACTTGGATATGTAGGCAATAAAAAGCATATAAAGACTACAAAATAAAATGAATCTTCCTAGATATGTAGAATTCTCTACGACATAATGTAGTTTCTCACTTTATCTCTATCCACGCCTTAAGTATACTTTGAATGTAGTTAGCTATCCACATCTCCCTTGACTAAGTGACTTGTTGAATTCTTCTACTCGAAGAATTTTGTACACAATGGATGTCAAAAACTCAAAACTCAAGCTTAATTTCTTGGGATGTTCTATTTCTTTATCATGTTGGTCCAGTTACGTTGAGTAATTCAATCCTGTCTTTTATATTATGAGTATTGAATTCTTCTACTTAGACGAATTCTGTACACAATGGATGTCAAAACTGAAGCTTAATTTCCTCTAATGGTTTGGTTGGTCGACTTACGCTCATTAACTTTGTCCTATCTTTTATCTTATGAGATTATTTTTAAAGATAAACCAAAGAGTGAAAAAGGTATAATTCTTAAAGACAAAACTTAGAGAAGCACATAAGTAATAGAGCTAAGAACAACTTGGAGCCGGAACTTCTTTTCGCACTAGGCTAAGATAGATAGAGTAAATGGTTATTCCCTATATTCAAAACAATGATTTTACGTGGAATGTGCAAATTGCGGGGTATATTCATAATGTGGTTGCTTGGATTGCGTTGTTTTCCGGTTTTGGTCGAAGCAATCAATTTGTTAAAGCTCATGACCTTTTTGGACAGATATTAGTTTCTGGAATCAAACCCAATCACATGATTGTAACATGGCTGGTTCCGGTATGTAAAGTAATAGGCTTAATTAAAACATACCATTTTACCTTTTAACACTGTTCCTAAATGAAATGATTCTTCAAAATTCTAGGCAGTATATAAGAGAAAGTATAATCATAAGAATATAAAACCTTGTTTGATTCGCCTTTATAAGTTCAATGAGATATCACACTTTTTTTTTTATAATTTAATATTCAAGATATTTACGTTATTTGTGCATTGCTAAACATGTAAAGTTCAAGATATTTACTTTATAATGTAAAATGACATGTTTGAAATTGAATGGATGCAGCTATAAACAACATATTATTAAATAAGAAAAAGATATAATGTTGCGGGAAATGACTAATTACAAAATAGGTGAATCCAAAACATATAAATCATTACAGATGCACCCGTAATTTAATGCATTATGATTAATAATAATTCACAAAATATCAATTTAGACTAACATTATCCGTTTTAAGCTTAAAAGAGATCAAATATATATCAATTCACATGACAAGTTAACTATGAAATGCCAATATTTTTGTCCCTATTAGCCCATGTGGTAGTATTTGACCATTGTAGAGATTTAAGACGAATAATTTGTCTTAAGCAAGACTTATTCATAAAAATTATAAAGTTTTGTATCTCCACTATCCAATATAGAATAAAACTTAAATATCAGGATTGCTCCCACTTGGCTCGTTAAATTTGAACTAAAATTAACTTTAAATTATTTGACTTGTTGTTGCCTCTGAACCGTTTCTAAGGAAACAAATACACATTATTTGTTTTTCGACCGGTCTTAAAAAGTTACCCTAAATCTCGAAATGATTGGAGATAATTTAAGCTCTCAATTAAATTATATTGATATAAAATAAATTAGAGATTATAAAATGTGGATATTTAAATGAAAAAATCTTATGCCTCAGGGAATACAGTCCTCCTTATGCCTAAAAGAGGAGGACTAAAATAAAATCTTATGCCTCCTTATACCTTAGGATAACGAAATTGACATCTGATTTGAAATAAAGATAGTTTGAAGACATTAAAATTTAAGACCACTTTTCAGACCTTGTCTATATTAGAGGAAATACGTTGTAATCTCCGTTTTTAAATTGTTTAAAGAGGGATACTAAAAACCAATTGTTATTTATAGACTTAAGGGGTTTATAAACACCTTTAGGTAAATATTATTTTTGGTTTCCAAATATCGCTGAAAACCGCTGATTTTGAAGGTTATTATCCACGGTTTTCAGTACAATTGGGCCTTGAAATAAAATGTCTTAAATTCGCACTATAATATCTCTAAGACATATAATAATGACTCAGGATAACGAAATTGACATCTGATTTAAAATAGAGATATTTTGGAGACATTAAGACCATTTTTCAGACCTTGTCTGTATCAGAGGAAACAAGAAGTGTTCTCTATTTTACGTTGTTTAAAGAGGAATACTAACATCCAATTGTTATTTATAGACGTAACGGGTATATAAATACTTTTAGGGAAAAAAAAAAATTTTGGATTCGGAATATCGCTGAAAACTGCTGATTTTAAAGGTAATATCCACGGTTTTCGAAACAACTGAACCTTGAAAAAAATGTCTCTAAATTCGCACTGTAATATCTCTAAGACATATAATAATGACTCAGGATAACGAAATTGGCTTCTGATTTGAAATAAAGATATTTTGAAGACCTTAAGACAACTTTTCAGACCTCGTTTATATCAAAGGAAATAAGAAGTATTATCTGTTTTTATGTTGTTTAAAGAGGGATACTAACATCCAATTGATATTTATAGACGTAACGAGTTTATAAATACCTCTAGGAAAAAAATATTTTTTGTTTCCGAATATCGCTGAAAACCGCTGATTTTCAAGATAATATTATCCACGTTTTTTGGAACAACTGGGCCTTGAAATAAAATGTCTCTAAACTCGCACTGTAATATCTCTAAGACATATAATAATGAATCATGATGACGAAATTGGCATCTGAATTGAAATAAAGATAGTTTGGAGATCTTAAGACCACTTTTCAGACCTTGTCTATATCAGAAAAAACAAGAAGTATTCTCTGTTTTTACGTTGTTTAAAGAGGGATACTAACATCCAATTGTTATTTATAGACGTAACGAGACTATAAATACCTTTAGGAAAAAAATATTTTTGGTTTCTGAATATCGCTGAAAACCGCTGATTTTCAAGGTTATTATCCACGTTTTTCGGGATAACTGGGGCTTGAAAAAAAAAATCTCAAAATTCGCACTATAATATCTCTAAGACATATAATAGTGACTCAGGATAACAATATTGGCATCTGATTTAAAATAGTGATAGTTTGGAGACCTTAAGACCAGTTTTCAGACCTTGTCTATATAAGAGGAAACAAGTAGTATTCTTCGTTTTTACGTTGTTTAAAGAGGGATACTAACATCCAATTGCTATTTATAGACGTAACGGGTCTATAAATACCTTTTGGAAAAAAAATGGTTTCCGAATATCGCTGAAAACCGCTGATTTTCAAGGTAATATTATCCACGTTTTTCGGGACAACTGGGCCTTGAAATAAAATGTCTCTAAATTCGCACTGTAATATCTCTAAGACATATAATAATGACTAGGGAAAACGAAATTGGCATCTGAACTGAAATAAAGATAGTTTGGATATCTTAAGACCACTTTTGAGACCTTGTTTGTATTAGAGGAAACAAGTAATAATCTCCGATTTTACATTGTTTAAAGAGGGATACTAAAACGAATTGCTATTTGTAGATGTAACGGGTCTAAAAACACCTTTAGGGAAAAAATATTTTTGGTTTCCGAATATCAATGAAAACCGCTAATTTTGAAGGTTATTACCCACGGTTTTCGGGACAACTGGGCCTTGAAATAAAATGTCTCAAAACTCGCACTATAATATCTTTAAGACATATAATAATGACTCAGGATAACGAAATTGGCATTTTACTTGAAATAAAGATAATTTGTAGACCTTAAGACCACTTTTCAGACCTTGTATGTATTAGGAGAAACAAGTAGTATTCTCTATTTTTACGTTGTTTAAAGAGGGATACTAACATTCTATTGCTATTTATAGACGTAACGGGTCTATAAATTTCTTTAGGAAATTGAAAAAATATTTTTGGATTACGAATATCGCTGAAAACCGCTGATTTTAAAGGTTATTATCCACAGTTTTCAGAACAACTAGGCCTTGAAATAAAATGTCTCAAAATTCGCACTGTAATATCTCTAAGACATATAATAATGACTCAGGATAACGAAATTGCCATCTGATTTGAAATACAGATATTTAGGAGACATTAAGACAACTTTTCAGACCATGTCTGTATTAGAGAAACAAGAAGTATTCTCTGTTTTTTCGTTGTTTAAAGAGGAATACTAACATCCTATTGTTATTTATAGACGTAACGAGTTTATAAATACCTTTAGGAAAAAAATATTTTTGGTTTCCGAATATCGCTGAAAACCTTTGATTTTGAAAGTTATTATCCACGTTTTTCGGGACAACTGGGCCATGAAATAAAATGTCTCTATATTCGTACTATAATATCTCTAAGACATATAATAATGACTCAGGATAACGAAATTGGCATCTGAATTGAAATAAAGATAGTTTGGACATCTTAAGATCACTTTTCAGACCTTTTCAGTATTATAGGAAACAAGTAGTAATCTACGGTTTTACGTTGTTTAAAGAGGTATACTAAAACCAATTGCTATTTATTGACGTAACGGGTCTAAAAACACCTTTAGGGAAAAAATATTTTTGGTTTCCAGATATCGCTGAAAACCGCTAATTTTGAAGGTTTTTATCCACGATTTTCGAGACAACTGGGACTTGAAATAAAATGTCTCTAAATTAATTCGCACTATAATATCTCTAAGACATATAATAATGACTCAGAATAACGAAATTGTCACCTGATTTGAAATAGAGATACCACTTTTCAGACCTTGTATGTATTAGAGGAAACAAGTAGTATTCTACGTTTTTACGTTGTTTAAAGAGGGATACTAAAATCCAATTGTTATTTATAGACGTAGCGGGTCTATAAATACCTTTAGGGAAAAAATATTTTTGGATTCTGAATATAGATGAAAACCGCTGGTTTTCAAGGTTATTATCCACGTTTTTCGGGACAACTAGGCCTTGAAATAAAATGTCTATAAATTCGCACTGTAATATCTCTAAGACATAAAATAATATTTCGGGATAACGAAATTGGCATCTTATTTGAAATAAAGATAGTTTGGAGACCTTAAGACCACTTTTCAGACCTTGCCTGTATTAGAGGAAACAAGTAGTAATCTCTGATTTTACGTTGTTTAAAGAGAGATACTAAAACCAATTGCTATTTATAGACGTAACGCGTCTTAAAACACCTTTAGGGAAAAAATATTTTTGGTTTCCGAATATCGCTGAAACCGCTAATTTTGAAGGTAATATTATCCACGGTTTTCTGGACAACTGGGCCTTGAATTAAAATGTCTCAAAATTCGTACTATAATATCTCTAAGACATATAATAATGACTCAAGATTACGAAATTGGCATCTCATTTGAAATAAAGATAATTTGAAGACCTTAAGACCACTTTTCAGATATTGTATGTATTAGGAGAAACAAGTAGTATTCTCTGTTTTTACGTTGTTTAAAGAAGAATACTAACATCGTATAGCTATTTATAGACGTAACAGGTCTATAAATACCTTTAGGGAATTGAAAAAATATTTTATATTACGAATATCGCTGAAAACCGCATATTTTAAAGGTTATTATCCAAGGTTTTCAAGACAACTGGGCCTTGAAATAAAATGTCTCTAAATTCGTACTGTAATATGGCATCTGATTTGAAATACAGATATTTTGGAGACAGTAAGACCACTTTTCAGACCTTGTCTGTATCAGAGAAACAAGAAGTATTCTCTGTTTTTTCGTTGCTTAAAGAGGAATACTAACATCCAATTGCTATTTATAGACGTAACGAGTCTATAAATACCTTTAGGAAAAAATATTTTTGGTTTCCGAATATCGCTGAAAACCGCAGATTTTCAAGGTAAAAACATCCACGGTTTTTGGGACAACTGGGTGTTGAAATAAAATGTCTCTAAATTCGCACTATAGTATCTCTAAGACATATAATAATGACTCAGGATAACGAAATTGGCATTTTACTTGAAATAAAGATAATTTGTAGATCTTAAGACCACTTTTCAGACCTTGTATGTATTAGGAGAAACAAGTAGTATTCTCTATTTTTACGTTGGTTAAAGAGGGATATTAACATCCTATTACTATTTATGGACGTAACAAGTCTATAAATATCTTTAGGGAATTGAAAATATATTTTTGGATAACGAATATCGCTGAAAACCGCTGATTTTCAAGGTTATTATCCACGGTTTTCAGGACAACTGGGCCTTGAAATATAATGTTTCAAATTTTGCACTTTAATATCTTTAAGACATATAATAATGACTCAGGATAACGAAATTGACAACTGATTTAAAATAGTGATAGTTTGGAACCTTAAGACCAGTTTTCAGACCATGTTTATATTAGAGGAAACAAGTAGTATACTTCGTTTTTACGTTGTTTAAAGAGGGATACTAACATCCAATTGCTATTTATAGACGTAACGGGTCTATAAATTCTTTTTGGAAAAAAAATTTTAGTTTCCAAATATCGCTGAAAACCGCTGATTTTCAAGGTTATTATCCACGTTTTTCGAGACAACTGGGCCTTGAAATAAAATATCTCGAAATTGGCACTGTAATATATCTAAGACATATAATAATGATTCAGTATAACGAAATTGGCATCTAAATTGAAATAAAGATAATTTAGAGACCTTAAGACCACTTTTCAAACCTTGTCTATATTAGAGGAAGCAAGTAGTAATCTCTGTTTTTACGTTGTTTAAAGAGGGATACTAACATCCTATTGCTATTTATACACGTAACGGGTCTATAAATACCTTTAGGAAAAACATATTTTTGGTTTCCGAGTTTTGCTGAAAACCGCTGATTTTCAAGGTTATTATCCACGATTTTCAAGACAACTGGGTCTTGATATAAAATGCCTTTAAATTCGCACTGTAATATCTCTAAGACATATAATAATGACTCTGGATAACGAAATTGGCATCTTATTTGAAGTAAAGATAGTTTGGAGACCGTAAGACCACTTTTCATACCTTTAGGGAAAAAATATATTTGGTTTCCGAATATCGCTGAAAACCGCTAATTTTCAAGGTTATTATCCACGTTTTTCGGGACAACTTGGCCTTGAAATAAAATGTCTCTAAATTCGCACTGTAATATCTCTAAGACATATAATAATGACTCAGGATAACAAAAATATCATCTGATTTGAAATAAAGATAGTTTGGAGACCTTAAGACCACTTTTCAGATTGTCTGTATGACTGTATTCGAGGAAATAAGTAATAACTTCCGTTTTTACGTTGTTTAACGAGGGATACTAAAAATCAATTGGTATTTATAGACTTAACGGGTCTATAAACACCTTTAGGTAAAAATTATTTTTGGTTCCTGAATATTGCTGAAACCGTTGATTTTGAAGGTTATTATCCACGGTTTTCGGGACAACAAGGCCTTGAAATAAAATGTCTCTAAATTCGCACTATAATATCTCTAAGACTAGTAATTACTCGGGATAACAAAGTTGGCATCTGATTTAAAATAGTGCTATTTTGGAGACCTTAGGATCATTTATCAAACCTTGTATGTATTAGAGGAAACAAATAGTAATCTCCGTTTTTACGTTGTTTAAATGGGATACTAACATCCAATTGCAATTGATAGACTTAATTGGTCTGTAAATACCTTTAGGGTAAACATATTTTTGGTTTCCGAATTTCGCTGAAAACCGCTGATTTTCAAGGTTATTATCCTCGATTTTCAGGACAACATGGCCTTAAAATAAAATATTTCTAAATTCGCACTTGAATATCTCTAAGTCATATAATAATGATTCCGGATAACGAAATTAGCATCTGATTTAAAATAAAGATAGTTTGGATACCGTAAGACCACTTTTGACACCTTGTCCATATTTGGGCAAAAAAGTAGTAATCTCGTTTTTACGTTGATTAAAGAGGGATACTAAAAACCAATTGCTATTTATACACGTAACGGGTCTATAAACACCTTTAAGGAAAAAATATTTTTGGTTTCCGAATATTGCTGAAAACCGCTGATTTTGAAGGTTAATTTTCCACAGTTTTTCGGGACAATTGAGCCTTTAAAAAAATGTCTCTAAATTCGAAGTATAATAACTCTAAGACATATAATAATGACTCAGGATAACGAAATTGGCAACTGATTTGAAATAAAGTCAGTTTGGAGACCTTAAGAATTAAGACCACTTTTCACACCTTGTTTGTATTAGAGGAAACAAGTAGTAATCTCCGGCTTTACGATGTTTAAAGAGGGATACTAAAACCAATTGTTATTTAAAGACTTAACAGGTTTCTAAACACCTTTAGGGAAAAATTATTTTTGATTTCCGAATATCGCTGAAAACCGTTGATTTTGAAGGTTATTTATTATCGAAGATTTTCGGGACAACTGGGCCTTGAAATAAAATGTCTCTAAATTCGCACTGTAATATCTCTAAGACATATAATAATGACTCAGGATAAAGAAGTTGGCATCTGATTTGAAATAATGATAGTTTGGAGACCTTAAGACCACTTTTCAGACCTTGTCTATATTAGAGGAAACAAGTAGTAATCTCAGTATTACTGTTGTTTAAATAGGGATACTAAAACCAATTGCTATTTATAGACTTAACGGGTATATAAACACCTTTAGGAAAAAATTATTTTTGGTTTCCGAATATTGCTGAAACCGCTGATTTTGAAGGTTATTATCCACGGTTTTCAGGACTACTTGGCCTTGAAATAAAATTTCTCTGAATTCGCATTGTAATATCTATAAGACATAATATAATGACTCATGATAACAAAATAGGAATCTCTCTTGAAATAAAGATAATTTGGAGATCTTAAGACCACTTTTCAGATCTTGTCTGTATTAGAAGAAACAAGTAGTATTCTCCGTTTTTACATTGTTTAAATAGGGATACTAACATCCAATTGCTATTTATAAACATAACAGGTCTATAAATACCCTTAATAAAAAAATATTTTTGTTTTCCGAATATAACTGAAAATTTTCGATTTTGAAGGTTATTATCCAAGATTTTCACGACAACTGGGCCTTGAAATAAAATGTCTCTAAATTCGAACTATAATATCTCTAAGACAAATAATAATGACTCAGTATAACGAAATTTGCATCTGACTTGAAATAAAAATAGTTTGCAGACCTTAGGACCACTTTTCAGACATTGTGTATATTATAGGAAACAAGTAGTAATCCCCGTTTTTACGTTGTTTAAAGAGAGATATTAACATTTAATTGATATTTATAAACGTAACGGGTCTATAAATATCTTAAGGGAAAAAATATTTTTGGATTCCTAATAACGCTAAAAACCGCTGATTTTTAAAGGTAATATCCATGGTTTTCGGGACAACTGAGCCTTAAAAAGAATGTCTCTAAATTCGCACTGTAATATCTCTCAGACATATAATAATGACTTAAGATAACAAAATGGGCATCTGATTTGAAATAAATATATTTTTTAGATCTTAAGACCACTTTTCAGACCTTGTCGATATTTGAGGAAACAAAAAGTATTCTCTGTTTTTACGTTGTTTAAAGAGGGATACTAACATCCAATTGTTATTTATAGTCGTAACGGGTCTATAAATACCTTTAGAAAAAAAATATTTTTGGTTTCCGAATATTGCTGAAAAACCGCTGATTTTCAAGGTTATTATCCACGTTTTTCGGGATAAATGTGCCTTGAAATAAAATTTCTCTAAATTCGTACTGTAATATCTCTAAGAGATATAATAATAACTCAAGATAACGGAATTGACATATGATTTGAAAAAATTATATTTTTGAGACCTTAACACCACTTTTCAGACATTGTCTATATTAGAGGAAACAAGAAGTATTCTCTGTTTTTACGTTGTTTAAAGAGAGATACTAACAATCAATTGTTATTTATAGACGTAACGGGTCTATGCATACATTCAGGGAAATATATTTTTGGATTCCAAATATCGCTGAAAACCGCTGATTTTCAAGGTTATTATCCACTGTTTTCGGGACAACTGGGCCTTGAAATAAAATGTCTCTAAATTCGCACTGTAATATCTATGAGAATATAATAATGACTCAAGATAACGAAATGGGCATCTGATTTGAAATAAATATATTTTTTAGACCTTAAGACCACTTTTCAGACCTTGTCTGTATGAGATGAAACAAAAAGTATTCTCTGTTTTTACGTTGTTTAAAGAGGGATACTAACATCCAATTGCTATTTATAGTCGTAACGGGTCTATAAATACCTTTAGAAAAAAAATATTTTTGGTTTCCGAATATCGCTGAAAAACCGCTGATTTTCAAGGTTATTATCCACGTTTTTCGGGACAAATGGGCCTTGAAATAAAATTTCTCTAAATTCGTACTGTAATATCTCTAAGACATATAATAACGACTCAAGATAACGGAATTGACATATGATTTGGAAAAAAAGAAGTATTCTCTGTTTTTACGTTGTTTAAAGAGAGATACAAACAATCAATTGTTATTTATAGACGTAACTGGTCTATACATATCTTTAGGGAAATATATTTTTGGATTCCAAATATCGCTGAAAACTGCTGATTTTCAAGGTTATTATCCACTGTTTTTGGGACAACTGGGCCTTGAAATAAAATGTCTCTATATTCGCAATGTAATATCTATAAGATATATAATAATGACTCAGAATAACGAAATTCGCATCTCACTTAAAATAAAGATAATTTGGAGACCTTAATACCACTTTTCAGAACTAGTCTGTATTAGAAGAAACAAGTAATATTCTTCGTTTTTACATGTTTTAAAGAGGGATACTAACATCTAATTTCTTTTTATAAACGTAACGAGTCTATACATACCTTTAACAAAAATATATTTTTTGTTTCCGAATATCACTGAAAATCGTTGATTTTGAAGGTTATTATCCACGATTTTCAGGACAACTGGGCTTGAAATAAAATATCTCTAAATTCGCACTGTAATATCTCTAAGACATATAATAATGACTTAGGATAATAAAATTTCCATCTGTTTTGAAATAAAGATAGTTTACAGACCTTAGAACCACATTTCAGACCTTATCTGTATTAGAGGAAACAAGTAGTAATCTCCGTTTTTACGTTGTTTAAAGAGAGATACTAACATTTAATTGTTATTTATAGACGTAACGGGTCTATAAATACCTTTAGGAAAAAAATATTTTTAGAATCCTAATATCGCTAAAAACCGCTGATTTTTAAAGGTAATATCCACGGTTTTCGGGACTACTGGGCCTTGAAAAAAAATGTCTCTAAATTCGCACTGTAATATCTCTAAGACATATGATAATGACTCAGGATAACGAAATTGGCATCTGATTTTAAATAATGATATTTTGGAGACCTTAAGACCAATTTTCAGACCTCGTTTATATCAGAGAAAATAAGACCTTGTCTATATAAGAGGAAACAATTAGTATTCTTCGTTTTTACGTTGTTTAAAGAGAGATACTAACATGCAATTGCTATTATAGACGTAACTAGTCTATAAATAACTTTAGGAAAAAAATATCTTTATTTCAACTCTTAAAGTCTTCAAATTATCTTTATTTCAAATCAGATGCCAATTTCGTTATTCTGAGTCATTATTATATGTATTAGAAATATTACACTACGAATTTAGAATCATTTTATTTCAAGGCCCAGTTGTCCCGAAAATCGTGGATAAAAAACCTTCAAAATCGACGAATTTCAGTTATATTCAGATAATAACTTTAAGACCACTTTTTAGACCTTGTATATATTAGATGATACAAGTAATAATCTCCGTTTTTACGTTGTTTAAAGAGGGATGCTAAAACCCAATTGCTATTTCTAGACATTACGGGTCTATAAAAACTTTTAGGGAAAAAATATTTTTGTTTTCTGAAAATCGCTGAAAACCGCTAATTTGGAAGGTTATTATCCACAGTTTTTGGGACAACTGGGCCTTGAAATAAAATGTCTATAAATCGCACTATAATATCTCTAAGACATTAAATAATGACTCAGAATAACGGAATTGCCATCTGAATTGAAATAGAGATATTTTTGAAACCGTAAGACAACTTTTCAGACCTTTTATGTATCAGAGTAAACAAGTAATAATCTCCGTTTTTACGTTGTTTAAAGAGGGATACTAACATCCAATTGCTATTTATAGACGTAACGGGTCTATAAATACCTTTAGGGATAACGAAATTCGCATCTCACTTGAAATAAAGATAATTTGGAGACCTTAATACCACTTTTCAGAACTTGTCTGTATTAGAAGAAACAAGTAATATTCATCGTTTTTACATTTTTTAAAGAGGGATACTAACATCCAATTTCTAATTATAAACGTAACGAGTCTATAAATACCTTTAATCAAAAATATTTTTTGTTTCCGAATATCACTGAAAATTGTTGATTTTGAAAGTTATTATCCACAATTTTCAGGACAACTTGGCTTGAAATAAAATATCTCTAAATTCGCACTGTAATATCTCTAAGAAATATAATAATGACTTAGGATAACGAAATTTCCATCTGTTTTGAAATAAAGATAGTTTACAGACCTTATGACCACATTTCAGACCTTATCTATATTAGAGAAAACAAGTAGTAATCTCCGTTTTTACGTTGTTTAAAGAGGGATACTAACATTTATTGCTATTTATATAAATAACGGGTCTATAAATACCTTTCGGAAAAAAAATATTTTTGGTTTCCTAATATCGCTAAAAACCGCTGATTTTTAAAGGGAATATCCACGGTTTTCGGGACAACTGGGCCTTGAAAAAAAATGTCTCTAAAGTTGCACTGTGATATCTCTAAGACATATAATAAAGACTCAAGATAACGAAATTGCCATATGATTTGAAATAAATATAGTTTGGAGACCTTAAGACCACTTTTCAGACCTTGTCTATATTAGAGGAAACAAGTATTAATCTCCGTATTTACGTTGTTTAAAGAGGGATACTAACATCCAATTGTTATTTATAGACGTAACGGGTTTATAAATACCTTTAGGGAAAAAATATTTGGTTTCCGAATATCGCTGAAAACCGCTGATTTTCAAGGTTATTATAACGTTTTTCGGGATAACTGGGCCTTGAAATTAAACGTCTAAAAATTCGCACTGTAATATCTATAAGACATATAATAATGACTCAGGATAATAAAATAGGCATCTCTCTTGAAATAAAGATAATTTGTAGAGCTTAAGACCACTTTTCAGATCTTGTCTGTATTAGAAGAAACAAGTAGTATTCTCCGTTTTTACGTTGTTTAAAGAGAGATACTAAAACCAAATGCTATTTATAGACGTAACGGGTCTATAAATACCTTAAGGGAAAAAATATTTTTGGATTCCGAATATCGCTGAAAACCGTTAATTTTTAAAGGTAATTTCCACTGTTTTCGGGACAACTGGGCCTTGAAAAAAATGTTTCTAAATTCGCACTGTAATATCTCTAAGACATATAATAATGACTCAGAATATTGAAATTGACATCTGATATGAAAAAAAGATAGTTTAGAGACCTTAAGACCACTTTTCATACCTTGTCTATATTAGGGGAAACAAGTAGTAATTCCCGTTTTTACGTTGTTTAAAGAGGGATACTAAAACCAATTGTTATTTCTAGACGTAACGAGTCTATAAAAACCTTTAGGAAAAAATATATTTGGTTTCTGAAAATCGCTGAAAACCGCTAATTTTGAAGGTTATTATCCACGGTTTTCGGGATAACTGGGCCTTGTAATAAAATGTCTCTTAATTTGCATTGTAATATCTTTAAGACATATAATATTGATTCAGGATAACGAAATTGTCATTTGATTTGAAATAAAGATAGTTTGGAGACCTTAAGACTACTTTTCAGACCTTGTCTATATTAGAGAAAACAAGTATTAATTTCCGTTTTTACGTCTTTTAATGAGAGATACTAAAAACAATTTCTATTTGTAGACGTAACGGTTTTATAAACACCTTTAGGAAAAAAATATATTTGGTTTCCGAATATCGCTGAAAACCGCTAATTTTGAAGGTTATTATCCACGGTTTTTTGGGACAACTGGGCCTTGAAATAAAATGTTTATAATTCGCACTTTAATATCTCCATGGCATATAATAATGACTAAGAATAACGAAATTGGCATCTGATTTAAAATAGAAATATTTTGGAGATCTTAAGACCACTTTTCAGACCTTGTATGTATTATAGAAAACAAGTAATAATCTCCGTTTTTACGTTGTTTAAAGAGGGATACTAACATCCAATTACTTTTTATAGACGTAACGGGTCTATAAATACTTTTAGGGAAAAAATATATTTGGTTTCCGAATATCGCTGAAAACCGCTGATTTCCAAGGTTATTATCCACGTTTTTCGGGACAACTGTGCCTTGAAATAAAATGTCTCTTAATTCGCACTGTAATATCTATAAGACTATTAATAATGACTCAGGATAACAAAATCGGCATCTCTCTTGAAATAAAGATAATTTGGAGACCTTAAAACCACTTTTCAGATCTTGTCTGTATTAGAATAAAACAAGTAATATTCTCCGTTTTTACGTTGTTTAAAGAGAGATACTAAGACCAATTGTTATTTATAGACGTAACGGGTCTATAAATATCTTAAGGGAAAAAATATTTTTGGATTCCGAATATCGCTGAAAACCGTTAATTTTAAGGGTACTTTAAAAATAATATTTTTGGATTCTTAATATCGCTAAAAACCGCTTATTTTTAAAGGTAATATCCACGGTTTTAAGGACAACTGTGCCTTGAAAAAAAAATTGTATCTAAATTCGCACTGTAATATCTTTAAGACATATGATAATGACTCAGGATAACGAAATTGACATCTGATTTGATATAAAGATATTTTGGAGACCTTAAGACCACTTTTCAAACCTCGTTTATATCAGAGGAAATAAGAAGTATTTTCTGTTTTTACGTTGTTTAAAGAGAGATACTAACATGCAATTGCTATTTATAGACGTAACTAGTCTATAAATAACTTTAGGAAAAATATATCTTTATTTCAACTCTTAAGGTCTCCAAATAATCTTTATTTCAAATCAGATGCCAATTTCGTTATTCAAAGTCATTATTATGTTTCTTAGAGATATTACACTGCGAATTTAGAATCTTTTTATTTCAAGGCTCAGTTGTCCCGAAAATCGTGGATATATAACCTTCAAAATCGACGAATTTCAGTTATATTCGGATAATAACCTTAAAACCACTTTTCAGACATTGTATATATTAGAGGAAACAAGTAATAATCTCCGTTTTTACGTTGTTTAAAGAGGTTTGCTAAAACCAATTGTTATTTCTAGACGTAACGGGTCTATAAAAACTTTTAGGGAAAAAATATTTTTGTTTTCCGAAAATCGCTGAAAACCGCTACTTTGGAAGGTTATTATTATCCACGGTTTTCGGGATAACTGGGCCTTGAAATAAAATGTCTATAAATCGCACTATAATATCTCTAAGACATTAAATAATGACTCAGAATAACGGAATTGCCATCTAAATTGAAATAGAGATATTTTGAAAACCGTAAGACAACTTTTCAGACCTTTTATGTATTAGAGTAAACAAGTAATAATCTGCGTTTTACGTTGTTTAAAGAGGGATAATAACATCCAATTGCTATTTATAGACGTAACGGGTCTATAAATACCTTTAGGGAAAAAATATATTTGGTTTCCGAATATCGCTGAAAACCGCTGATTTTCTAGGTTATTATTCACGTTTTTCGGGACAACTGGGTCATGAAACAAACTGTTTCTAAATTCGCACTGTAATATTTCTAAGACATGTAATAATGACTCAGGATATTGAAATTGTCATCTGCTTTGAAATAAAGATATTTTGGAGATTTTAAAACCACTTTTCACACCTAGTCTATATCAGAGAAAACAAGAAGTATTCTATATTTTTACGTTGTTTAAAAATTAATACTAACATCCAATTGCTATTTATAGACGTAACAGTTCTATAAATACCTTTAGGGAAAAAATATATTCTGTTTCCGAATATCGCTGAAAACCGCTAATTTTCAAGGTTATTATCCACGTTTTTCAGGACAACTGAGCCTTGAAATAAAATGTCTCTAAAATCGCACTGTAATGTCATTAAGACATATAATAATGACTCGGGATAACAAAATTGTCATCTGGTTTAAAATAAAGATAGTTTGGAAACCTTAAGACTACTTTTCAGACCTTGTCTTTATTAGAGAAAACAAGTAGTTATGTCCGGTTTTACGTTGTTTCAAGAGATATACCAAAACCAATTGTTATTTATAGACTTAACAGGTTTATAAACACCTTTAGGGAAAATTTATTTTTTGTTTCCGAATATCGCTGAAAACCGATGTTTTTGAAGGTTATTTATTATCCACGGTTTTCGGGACAACTGGGCCTTGAAATAAAATGTCTCTAAATTCGCATTGTAATATCATTAAGACATATAATAATGATTCAGGATAACGAAATTGGCATCTGATTTGAAATAAAGATAGTTTGGTGACCTTAAGACTACTTTTCAGACCTTGTCTATATTAGAGGAAACAAGTAGTAAAATCCGTTTTTACGTTGTTTAAAGAGAGATACTAAAACCAATTGATGTTTATAGAGTTAGCGCGTCTATAAACACCTTTAGGGAAAATTTATTTTTGATTTCCGAATATTGCTGAAACCGCTGATTTTGAAGGTTATTATCCACGGTTTACGGGACAACTGGAACTTGAAATAAATTGTCTTTAAATTTGCACTGTAATATCTATAAGACATATAATAATGACTCAGGATAACAAAAAAGGCATCTCTCTTGAAATAAAGATAATTTGGAGACCTTAAGACCACTTTTCAGATCTTGTCTGTATTAGAAGAAACAAGTAGTATTCTCCGTTTTTACATGAATTAAAGAGAGATACTAACATCCAATTGTTATTTATAAACTTAACGGGTCTATAAATACCGTAAGACCACTTTTCACACCTTGTCTGTATTAGAGAAAACAAGTAGTAATCTCGTTTGTACGTTGTTTAAAGAGGGATACTAAAATCATTTGCTATTTATAGACGTAACAGGTCTATAAACACCTTTAAGGAAAAAATATTTATGGTTTCCGAATATTGCTTAAAACCGTTGATTTTGAAGGTTAATTATCCACGGTTTTCGGGACAACTGGGAATTTAAAAAAAGTGTCTCTAAATTCGCAATGTAATATCTCAAAGACATATAGTAATGACTCAGGATAACGAAATTGGCATCTGATTTGAAATAAAGATAGTTTTTAGACCTTAAGAGCTAAGACCACTTTTCAGACCTTGTATGTATTAGAGGAAACAAGTAGTAATCTTCGTTTTTACGTTGTTTAAAGAGAGATACTAAAAACTAATTGCTATTTATAGACGTAACGGGTCTATAAATACTTTAAGGGAAAAAATATTTTTTTATTCCGAATATCGCCGAAAACCGTTAATTTTTAAAGGTAATTTCCACGGTTTTCGGGACAACTGGGCTTTGAAAAAATATGTCTCTAAATTTGCACTGTAATATTTCTAAGACATGTAATAATGACTCAGGATATTGAAATTGGCATCGGATTTGAAATAAAGATATTTTGGAGACCTTAAAACCACTCTTCACACCTTGTCTATATCAGAGGAAACAAGAAGTATTCTCTGTTTTTACGTTATTTAAAAAGTAATACTAACATCCAATTGCTATTTATAGACGTGACAGGTCTATAAATACCTTTAGGGAAAAAATATATTTGGTTTCCGAATATCCCTGAAAACCGCTGATTTTGAAGGTTATTATCCACGTTTTTCAGGACAACTGAGCCTTGAAATAAAATGTCTTTAAAACATATAATAATTACTCAGGATATCGAAATTGGCATCTGATTTGAAATAAATATAGTTTAGAGGCCTTAAAACCACTTTTCAGACTTTGTCTATATTAAAGGAAATAAGTAGTAAGCTCCGTTTTTACGTTGTTTAAAGATGGTTACTACTAACCAATTGCTATTTCTAGACGTAACGGATCTATAAAAACCTTTAGGGGAAAAATTTTTTTGGTTTCCGAATATCGCTGAAAACCGCTAATTTTGAAGGTTATTATCCAGGGTTTTCGGGATAACTATACCTAGAAATAAAATGTCTATAATTTGCACTATAATATCTCTAAGACATTTAAACTATAATATCTCTAAGACATTTAATAATGACTCAGAATAACAAAATTGACATCTGATTTGAAATAGAGATATTTTGAAAACCGTAAGACAACTTTTGAGACCTTGTATGTATTAGAGGAAACAAGTAATAATCTTCGTTTTTACGTTGTTTAAAGAGGGATTCTAACATCCAATTGCTATTTATAGACGTAACGGGTCTATAAATACCTTTAGGGAAAAAATATATTTGGTTTCTGAATATCGCTGAAAACCTCTGATTTTCAAGGTTATTATTCACGTGTTTCGGGACAACTGGGTCATTGAATAAAATGTCTCTAAATTCGCACTGTAATATCTCTAAGACATGTAATAATGACTCAGAATAACGAAATTGGCATCTGATTTAAAATAGAGATATTTTGGAAACCGTAAGACAACTTTTCAGATTGTCTGTATTAGATGAAACAAGTAATAATATATGTTTTTACGTTGTTTAAAGAGGGATACTAACATCCAATTTCTATTTATAGACGTAACGGGTCTATAAATACCTTTATGGAAAAAATATATTTGGTTTCCGAATATCGCTAAAAACCGCTAATTTTCAAGGTTATTATCCACGTTTTTCGGGACAACTGGGTCTTGAAATAAAATGTCTCTAAATTCGCACTGTAATATCTCTAAGACATATAATAATGACTCAGGATAACAAAATTGTCATCTGATTTGAAATAAAGATGACAATTTTGTAGACTTTAAGACCACTTTTCAGATTGTCTGTATGACTGTATTAGAGGAAATAAGTAGTAACTTCCGTTTTTACGTTGTTTAACGAGCGATACTAAAACAAATTGTTATTTATAGACTCAACGGGTCTATAAACCCCTTTAGGTAAAAATTATTTTTGGTTCCTGAATATTGCTGAAACCGTTGATTTTGAAGGTTATTATCCACGGTTTTCGGGACAACAGGGCCTTGAAATAAATTGTCTCTAAATTCGCACTATAATATCTCTAAGACTTATAATTACTCGGGATAACAAAATTGACATCGGATTTAAAATAGTGCTATTTTGGAGACCTTAAGATCATTTATCAAACCTTGTTTGTATTAGAGGAAACAAATAGTAATCTCCGTTTTTACATTGTTTAAAGAGGGATACTAACATCCAATTGTTATTTATAGACTTAATTGGTCTGTAAATACCTTTAGGGTAAACATATTTTTGGTTTCCGAATTTCGCTGAAAACCGCTGATTTTAAAGGTTATTATCCTCGATTTTCAGGACAACTGGGCCTTAAAATAAAATGTCTCTAAATTCGCACTTTAATATCTCTAAGTCATATAATAATGACTCCGGATAACGAAATAGGCATCTCTCTTGAAATAAAGATAGTTTGGAGACCGTAAGACCACTTTTGACACCTTGTCTGTATTAGAGGAAATAAGTAGTAATCTCGTTTTTACGTTGTTTAAAGAGGGATATTAAAAACCAATTGTTATTTATAGACGTAACGGGTCTATAAACACATTTAAGGAAAAAATATTTTTGGTTTCCGAATATCGCTGAAAACCTTTAATTTTTAAAGGTAATTTTCATGGTTTTCGGGACAACTGGGCCTTGAAAAAAAATGTCTCTAAATTCGCACTGTAATATCTCTAAGACATATAATAATGACTCAGGATATCGAAATTGACATCTGATTTGAAATAAAAATAGTTTAGAGACCTTAAGAGCACTTTTCAGACCTTGCTATATTAGAGGAAACAAGTAGTAATCTTCGTTTTTACGTTGTTTAAAGAGGGATACTAAAACCAATTGTTATTTCTAGACGTAACGGGTCTATAAAAACCTTTAGGAAAAAATATTTTTGGTTTCTGAAAATCGCTAGAAGGTTATTATCCACGGTTTTCGGGACAACTGGCCCTTGAAATAAAATGTCTCTTAATTTGCAATGTAATATCTCTAAGACATATAATATTGATTGAGGATAACGAAATTGTCATTTGATTTGAAATAAAGATAGTTTGGAGACCTTAAGACTACTTTTCAGACCTTGTCTATATTAGAGGAAACAAGTAGTAATTTCCGTTTTTACGTTTTTTAAAGAGGGATACTAAAAACAATTGCTATTTGTAGACGTAACGGTTCTATAAACACCTTTAGGGAAAAAATATTTTTGGTTTCCGAATATCGCTGAAAACCGCTAATTTTGAAGGTTATTATCCATGGTTTTTTGGGACAACTAGGCCTTGAAATAAAATGTTTATAATTCGCACGATAATATCTCTATGGCATATAATAATGACTCAGAATAACGAAATTGACATCTGATTTGAAATAGAGATACTTTGGAGACCTTAAGATCACTTTTCAGACCTTGTATGTATTAGAGAAAACAAGTAATAATCTCCGTTTTTACGTTGTTTAAAGAGGGATTCTAACATCCAATTGCTATCTATAGACGTAACGGGTCTGTAAATACCTTTAGAGGAAAAATATATTTGGTTTCCGAATATCGCTGAAAACCTCTGATTTTCAATGTTATTATTCACGTTTTTCGGGACAGCTGGGTCATTGAATAAAATGTCTCTACATTCGCACTGTAATATTTCTAAGACATGTAATAATGACTTAGAATAACGAAATTGGCATCTCTCTTGAAATAAATATAATTTGGATGTGACAACCCTCGCGAATGCGGAAATAAAACCTACAAGCATGTGAATTATAAAGCGGAAATATGAAGTTTTTAAAACTTTTATACATGCAAGATAGAATTACGAGGAATGTCAGTAATTACAAACCAAATATAAAATACTACAAGAGACGTAGTCTCTCAAAATGTTAACCAACAACAAAGCCATTAACAACTAGCTAATCAACGTCTAGAGGTGTTTCATCCAGGGACAACGCCCGCTAGCTCACACCCGAACCCAAAATACCACAAGCAAAAAGCCATCCAATCAAGCAACCTGTTCATCCATGAAAAATATGAACGCCACAGTCAGTGGGGAGTAACTCCGGGTTCTCCCAGCCATATCACATTAAACGTACATAAAAGGAAATACAAAATCGAATCATGCATATATAGATATACATGTGAAATACGATAAGCATAGATAGGCAATCCAATATATAATGATAAGATCATATGGAAATCAAATTGAGGAACCATCATGTTATTCAAGACTCGGGGAAGACACTCTTAGGCAACCGAATACGCTCACTAGGGCTTACATCTCACCGTTAGCGGTATAAGTTTGATAAGATTGAGACTCGACAAACAAACCATGTCAAATCATGCAATGACCATGAATAAATCCAATCATATTATCATCCATTCAAACAACCCAATACATAGACGGTGCCCAATCATGCAATGACCATGAATAAGATCATGAAATCACGCATTCAAGAACGACGACACAAAGACGACATCTCTCACGGTAAATGAAACGCACTAGCACCGTGTACATGGCAAGTCGATTAACATGGCATCACGGGGATGGGTACATTGGGGGTCCCTGAACTCATACACGATGCTACATTTCGTATATGTAGCTATTCCCCTCCTGGTAGAACGACGATATAAAATAACCCGTTCCTAGTCCCTAAATCTGGCCAAATCCCGAAACACATTTTCCGGTTCGACATGCGATAAAACGTTTCGCATCCAGACTCGGTCTTAACACATCGCCGAGTACCCCAATCCGGTTGATCAATTCACGAAAGAGGCGGAAAAGAGCTCAAGCCTCATAACAGCGGTAACTCTACATGCAATAACACCACCTCGCAATACCCAACATTTGCCGCCGGGTCGATCAACGCAAAGCGTTCAACTCCCAACAACGTCGTCGTATGCCCACTAACACATGCATTTAAGCAGTAGGATACATCCCCGTTCC
This sequence comes from Heliosperma pusillum, assembly GCA_022085475.1. NCBI lineage: Eukaryota > Viridiplantae > Streptophyta > Magnoliopsida > Caryophyllales > Caryophyllaceae > Heliosperma > Heliosperma pusillum. The sequence goes on along the minus strand of JAIUZE010070669.1, from coordinate 5,396 downwards.
GACGTTCCAGCCTTACGAATGTGGAGGTAGCCAAGGGAATGAGAGTACAAAGCACATACCAAAATAGTGCTCAAACCGTAACATTTGTAAAAACCGAATCAAAGTGGGAACATAATAAAAACCGTCACAAAACATGAGAATAGGGAATCATATAAGTTTACATGAGTCAATACATGATACATAAGCATTTGAACAAGTTTATGAAGCATAATGAATAAAAACATAGATCACCTCTCCAAAACAACGTTATTTGGAAACCAACGAAAACAAGGGCCCACTTCAAACGATCATAACTAGAGTTCTAGACATGCAAATGCAGAAATTCCAAATGGAGGTGATAGCTTATCCTCTTAAGGTTCCAACGAGATGTCACAAGCCCAAAACAAGCAAGTAACGAAGGAGATATGATCATTTTACGAAAATGGGTCAGTGTAGGAAAATTTCTGTTGGCAGCGAGTGACGCAGCCTGCGTCACCACGACGCAGCCTGCGTCCCCCAACGCAGCCTGCGTCCCACACGGGATTCAGGGACGATCAATTTCCAACAAGTTACCAACAACAAAATCCTCATTTATCATCACAAACCATCAATTCTCATATCAATTAACAACTAACAACAACCAACAACAACAACACAAGTCCTAAGCATACTAACCATAATCTAAATACGGGTTCTATCCTAGAAATCACATAAAACACGGAAATGATATCGAGTAACCCTTCACCGTTACCTTTACGCGTCTTTAATCGATTCTAAACCTTGCTAGTCTCCACCTACAAACAATTAGATAATAAAAGATGAATATCATTCACCTTGAGAAAGACAGATAATTTAAAAAGCGAGAAAGACGGTAATTTTATTATCAATACGGATAGAGGAAGCTAAGAGGGGAAGAATAAGACGAACTTACGTGAATTTGAGCGGGAAACGAATGAGATACGATGATTATAAAATCGGATCAAAGATGGAGGCAAGGGTTTGAGATTTCTTAATGAAGAAGCAATGTGTTGTGTTTGAGTTGTGAATGAAAAATAGGTTAAGTGTAGTGTGATATTTATAAGGAAAAAGTCAACAAAAGTCAAACTCGCCTTAAGACGGGATTCTCATGGAATCTCGCGGAAATTCCAAATACGAACTCGGAAATTCTAAATTCGACTCAGAACATAAAATTCTATATTAAAACTTAAATTTGCTGAAACGTATCCGTAAAATATTTTCACTAGAAAAATAGGGTACATTTCCGGGCGTTACATTGGAGACCTTAAAACCACTTTTCAGATATTGTCTGTAATAGAAGAAACAAGTAGTATTCTCCGTTTTTACGTTGTTTAAAGAGGGATAATAAAACCAATTGTTATTTATAGACGTAACGGGTCTATAAATATGTTAAGGGAAAAAATATTTTTGGATTCCGAATATCGCTGAAAACCGTTAATTTTTAAAGGTAATTTCCACGGTTTTTGGGAAAACTGGGACTTGAAATAAAATGTATCTAAATTCGCATTGTAATATCTCTAAGACATATAATAATGACTCAAGATAACGAAATTTGCATCTTTTTTGAAATAAAGACAGTCTACAGACCTTAGGACCATTTTTCAGACATTATGTGTATTAGATGAAACAAATAGTATTGTCCGTTTTTACGTTGTTTAAACAGGAATACTAATATCCAATTGACCGAAACGAAGGGAGTAGTTAGATGTTTCTTACATACTATTGTAGGCGGAAGTCTAAAATAAGACTTACCATAATCAAAATACACGAAACAAAATCTAATAGGATAAAATTACTTAATATGATACAACTTCGGTTAATTAAGAATAATCCAACACATGTCATCATTTCTTTGTCTTGTTTTCTCTTGATCCGTAGTGACTACTGAATAGAGTAGTGGCCTATTGGACTTGAGGATCGCTTGGGAATATACTACTCTACATCGTCCGTAGTTTTCAGTTTCAAGACAAAATAGCGGGAATTGTAAATTTTTGGCCAATTTTTTTGAAATTTTGGTCCTTTTTTCTCCCAATAGGCCAATACACACCCTCCCCGTCTTTCTATTCTCTTATTTAATCTTAAATTATATCTCATAGTTATGTAGTTGCTAATACAAAGATTTGGTAGGTAAGACAACTAATACAAAGATACACAGTTGAAATATGAAACGTAAAATCTACAAAATATTTTATTTATTTAAATATATAAGTTTGATAAAAAGTGACGAAAATAATAAATTTAGCCCTTGCTTTTAATGATATTATCATTTTAACGACATCTCTTACTAAGTACTAATAGTAGCATATATAGATTCGAGTTCTGCGTATATTTTATTTGGGCTATTACGCACATCAGCCCACGTTTATCGGTCCAGAGCCAAATAGACATCACATAATAAGAGCGGCAAACTAAAATTTGGAGTATTACTTTTGAAAGTTTGCGCCAAACTTTGCGCCTTGTACTCCGCTTACTTTTAAATTACACTAAAATTTGAATAATACCTTTAAAACTTTGCGCCAAACTAAACTCATCCTTTCCCCTCTCTACATTCTCTTTGTTCTGCCTAAACTTTCACATCAGCAAATTATGTAAATAAAGAACGACCATCAATTTTAAAAGAGATAGAGGGATAGCTTGAGAAATTCAGAAGAATCAATTCTTTATCTATAACTATGTCTCAAGTACTTGTATTGGAGGGCGTTTAATGTATTTAAAGGGATATTTGATGGCTGGAAAGAGGCAGCATGGTACTTGTGTGCCGTTTTGGCAAAATTTAATTGGACAGGTTAATTTCTACCCTTCTTTATGAACAAGTTGATGCAACCCCTGCTTTAAGCTTAATTATTCATGGTGAGCTTTGTATGCATGTATAGTGAGGGGCTTTGTTTGCTGGAAGCTATTTGTAACTATGTCAATGTTAGTTAATAGCTACTTTATATGAATTTTAGTTTAAACGTTGATTAGTTATAGTCGTATACATAATCTTTCCATTTTTTTCAAAATAATTACAAAAGTTAATTGGTTTGATACTTAGAAGCTACAAATGAACCCAAATGCAATATTTTGTGTACCCGCTTGTTCCTATTTGTGTTTTTTGTCGCACCAACCCTCTTTTATGTTCGTAATTTTACAATATATGTATATGTTTATATTTTGTACGTTAAAATTGGTCACCTTCCCTAATATTCTAGATGAAGTGTACAAGTTTATAATGCATTGCGCACTCTAGATTAATCGTCTTTTTATATGGAAGTCTCTGTTTTTTATATTAGTGTGAGCTGTGGATGATGGTGGTACGTTTGTGTGTGTGTTGTGGTGGGGGTGGGTTTTGTGAGTGATGGTCTGAATGGTCACGAGGTGGAGATCATAGTATTTAGAGGTTAATGGTAGTTAGGTTGGCGGCTTGCTATGTACTGAGGTGGAATGTGACAGTGATAGAGATTCGCTTGTGGGGAGGTGGTGCCAAAGTTGGTCTTAAGTGATTATTATCGTTAATTTTGAAGGTTATTATCCACGATTTTCAAGACAACTGGGCCATGAAATAAAATGTCTCTAGTAGTAGATGTCAAGCTTCAGTTAGTATTCTTAGATCGTCTATAATTAGACATAGTAAATAGGTCAAACGAATAGTATTTGGGTATGGTTAGCTCGAGTTGGGTTGCTTCCAAGTTTCTAAGAAATCGGCTTGGGTCTGTCTGATCAAGTATTTTTTAGTTTGGGTCAACTATTTCAAGGTGTTTAGGAGTAATGACTTATATGTGGATTTGTGCATAACAAGAAACTCTTGGATCGGGTTATATTTGATCGGGTCAATTCAAGCTACGAGTAAATATATGCTATCCGAACGTTTGTAATCAATTTTTACATCTAAGTCTAAGATGCACGTATTTAGGAGTGAACAAAAAGTTGTCCAAATCGGGACCGGATACATACCGGTCCAGTCTTGGAAAAAGTGGATATCCGGTCTGGTTTTGTACCGGTGAACACCCCTACAAGTATTTGTCTTAAGCTTAATACTTCCCTTAAGACGTAAGTTTCCGTCATATTATTTGACCCGCCGATACTCTGAAGTTGTTTCTCAAATAGCCTAAGGTTTAAAAAGGGGTTAGTGTAGTGTACGACTATACGTGAGTCATATGCATTTGTTGGGCCCATAACCAATTGTCAATCCATAATCCATTTGCCTAGAAATCCTCCCTTCCTCATTTCTTACATTCCCTTGTTTCTTCATTTATTTATTTATTACCCAACATTTTACATTCTCCACACAAGACGAAGAAAAGTAGCCAAATACCCAATTTGCCCTTTCTCTTCTACTCGTTCTTTCAACCTCTTATTTTCATTCTCAGTCATTTTTCCCTTGTATGCCTCGCTCCTAATCTCCCCCAATTACTGTAAAAGACTATTATTCATTCAAACCAACAACAAAAATAAAATTAGCATCACATAAAAAAGCCTAGGGTGGTTAGAGGTTCAAATCCTAAGAGGATTTCGGATTTTAGTGGTCAAATCAATTGGTGGCCTAAGGCGATTATTGCCTGTGGTCAACTTTATCAATATATTCCGATGGTCAAGACGGAATGAGTCTGTGAATTTCGACGATTGTCGAAAATTGGTGAGTTCTTTGGAATCGTCTCAATTTTGGGTTTGATGCTTGAAAATTTTAAGTGTGTCTGGAGGAGCTCGGGAGGAACGACGATGGTAGCCTGGTATGTGGTATGGCTCGTAGTGATGTGATGGCTTCACGGTATCCCCAAGGTTTATTTAGTTCAAATCATCTCAGATTAATCAAATTTAAGGGCAGCTGATTCGAACAGCCAAATTTTAATTGCCAAATGACAAATATACGGAGTGGAGGAGTATTAGCAAAAGGAGACCCATTTATAAACAAAATGCCAGTATCTGTTTTCATTAAGTAAAGAATATATGCTACTTTTGTGTGATAAGTTCACTTAAACTAAGCGTGTCAAAATGGTAAACACTATGGGCTTTCAGGAGAGAGACCAGTGTTCGAACCCCAGTGCCAGCAACTTCACGTTTAGGGTTTTAGGGGTTAGGGTTTTAGGGTTTTAGGGTTTTAGGGTTTAGGGTTTAGGGTTTAGGGTTTAGGGTTTTAGGGTTTTAGGGTTTAGGGTTTAGGGTTTTAGGGTTTAGGGTTTAGGGTTTAGGGTTTAGGGTTTAGGGTTTAGGGTTTAGGGTTTAGGGTTTAGGGTTTAGGGTTTAGGGTTTAGGGTTTAGGGTTTAGGGTTTAGGGTTTAGGGTTTAGGGTTTAGGGTTTTAGGGTTTTAGGGTTTAGGGTTTAGGGTTTAGGGTTTAGGGTTTAGGGTTTTAGGGTTTTAGGGTTTTAGGGTTTAGGGTTTAGGGTTTAGGGTTTAGGGTTTAGGGTTTAGGGTTTAGGG